>DWTO01003088.1:0-13023 GCA_018244755.1 Jemadia pseudognetus | reverse complement strand
CTTCTAACGTTCGTCGTTCGCGCGCATTAGATATTATTATTCACAGAAACACATTTAAATTATTTTTACATCGCGAAATGAAAATCGTTTTGGCGCCAAATGTTTGTCGCCGACCGTTTTGTTCACGAATATACGAGTATTTGCGTTAAATATTGTCCAGGAATAAACCTTGGCGTCTTGCGTCTTGCGGGGATTTATATCAAGATCGTTAGAAAATATCCGGGAAACTTGCTACCTGGATAACACAGTGGTACGTTTTAATGATTTATATCGTTGTTATTAAGATATTAATGGTTGCGTCTAGGTTCGCTAGCGTTCCCGTGGGAACTAGACAGAGTGTTCCTCTGTAAATACTGTCTGATATCCGGATTCTGACATCGTCATATTACATTTCGTCAACATCGGTCCATTAGTTGTCGATGTACGTAACAAGTAGCAGCTGTTTTCCAAAAAAATAATACTAGTAATAATTGTTTCCTGAATACTAGTTTGTTAGATGTATACAGAAATCAGTTGGTATTTAGAGTGGTTTTATAAAGCGAGTGAGACTCAAGTGGCGTTTATGCGGCCGCATGTGTGAATTAACGTCCTTATCACTACGTAGGACTTCTATTATCTATCTGTTGGTAACCCTGTCTCCGAAGTCCGATGGTCGGTAGCCCCATTAATAAACACCAGTCCTTTCTCCCCATGTACCTTGGGTGGAATGTGGCTCCGGGTCTGGATTCGTGTCTGGTGTATAGCGATAGGTTCCTCCTATCCCTATTCTATGTTGAACCGTAAAACGTAACTGATACAAAAAGTGGGTGTTTACTACACTGATCTGCCTAACGCTTCGCGAATACAGGCCTGATGTTACGTTTTTAACACAACTGTTACTCTGCCGATTTACCGCGCAAGGTGTTCTAAATTCTATTCCCACGCAGACAAATGTAGTTTTTAGTTGTTTGATATTAATATGGGTGTTGTACTTTTAAAAAAAATTATCTATAGAATCTAAAACAAGCAGAATACTTGCGTTCAGTGACTAGTGTCAATCTAGAGTTTTGTCAATAAAAATAAATACCTAGATAACAAATATCATTATAACTATAGGGATACAAATAGAACGCAAATATTTTTTAATGCTTATGTTAGATTAGAGATGTTTTTTTATGTATAAAAATGTCAGTAACGAACCAAATATATATATACATAAGTAATCAAATATCTCAACTAGACCTGGCTTTGAGATAATAATTATCCTTTCATTACATGAGTGTTCAACTGAAATCCGACTTTCAGCTGAAACCGAAACCGTAATCCAATATACGGCCCTTCAACTAACTTCGGCTGAGACCAAAAACGAAACCCAAAGTTCAGTCGGGAATTTTTTAATAATTCCACTTATCCTACCACTGCATTCAGTTATACGACATTGTTTACTTTAATAAATTCACGATAAAATTATTGAAACGCATACATTAAAAAAATGAAACGTTACGACTTTTAAATGCGATCATCATTTTGTTACATACGTACCTATTTATTTTATTGAGATCTGAAATACTGTTTCAGTAGTTTGACGATACAATAAAACTTATTGAAAATCATACCTACATTTTTAAAAATGGAACGTTACTTTTAGCAGTGTCTATTATTTACATACGAAATTATTATACACGTATAAAAGATCGCGTGTCAGAGCTTCGCGTAAATGGGACGCGTGACTGTAATATCAAAGGTAATTATTGATGAGACCATTAATTAACGTAAGCCTCAGTTACAATGCGATATTGTGACTGTGTTTATTTGTTTGAAAATCTCATTAATTACATCTTATGTTCAAAATGTTTTTAGGTTACTACATATGACAAATATAATTTATATTTATTACTATTACAGTCCAAGTTTACCTATATTGATTTTTTATGAATAAACCGTTGAAAAAACTAAACATTAGATATGTTTAATAGTTTCGTATTCCATTAGCGTCCGAAAACATTTCAATGTTTTCATTTCAAGTATTTATTCATGAAATATGCGATCATCTTCGTCTGTTTAAATCTTACCAACAAAGGACTTTATTGTGATAACACACAAAAATAAAAAAACAACACTAACACTGGTTTAAAAAAACAACTGTGACACAAAACACCTTAACCTTACAGAAATCGTCTCTCGTCATGTCATTATGAAGACAACGTCAAATTTCGCGCGTTTTTCAACAACAAGCACCGTCCGCTCGAATTTTAAATTAGAACGCAATGCACGTCACTGTAATATTTATTGTTTTATTTGTGTCATTGTGAAGATTATTTTTGAATTTTGTGCGAAAGTTTGTATTTGGAACGCGGGAGACGCTGTCGGGCCGCGGCCGGTCGGACGACTGAGGCGTCCGCACGGCGACCGAACACTGGTCACTGGAATCATATCGATGACTCCATCTTGATAACACCGTAATAATGGGGTCAGGGCTTAACTTGATTCAGTTTTCAAAATCCATCTAATTAGGTTGCAGTCTTAAGAAAGCTCTAACGCTGTTTTAAAGTATTATTTTCAGCACTGCAGCTCGGCAGCGCGACCTGGATTGGAGCTTATCAGATCTCAGCACAAAACACTATCAATCTTAAAAGTTTCATTGTTAGAAATATCGATACGTAAACATAAATAGCTAAGAGTTTGGTATTGTTATTTCTTCTAATTTTGTTTATTTCCTCAAAAAATGATAGAAAGCGTCATACATGAAAAGATGCGAGAGATTTTTTATAGTAGGTATCTATATTTGGTATTACAATCTTATATGTATAATTAAGTACACTAAAGTTTTAAAAACTCAATCAGCCTCCACAGTCCAGGAGAGTCGTTTCCAGCAGTAAAATGATAAAACAGGAAGTATTTGTTCATTATGATGATATACTCGTAGATATAAAATATAACAGTGCTACATCACGCCTATAACTTCTCGAAAAGATAGGCAGACGTGTATAGTACACTCTTACGTTTCACCAACTGCTCAATGAGCAATGCCCAATGAGCTCAAACCAAAACTCCTACTAGGAATTTCAAGACCTGGTGATCGAACCCAGGACCTCTCAATCAGCAGACGCGCTTGCAATCAATCGACCAATAAGGTAGACAGTCATCCTCTTCTTAGTAATGCACGGTACATGACGTCCAACGGTCACTCAGTGCAGTCCACACACAGTCAAGACATCGCAAACAGTATTATAGCTCGGGCGTTTATTCATTACCATATTCTGGAACTCTATGTTTCTCTACCACATTCATATATTTGGGAGACTGCAATAAAATGACTGCTGGTGCACGCCAGAAATGGTAATTTCATTATGGATCCGAAGTTTGACAAAGGGTGTCCGACGATACCCTTTAATTTCCTTGGAAATTCGTCCTATACACATATGTATATGTCTTTTTGAACGTTGTATCTATCACAAAGGCTGATATAGGTCAATGTTTGAATAGGACTCTCATCTTATGTTGATGTAAATTTGTATAGGGGATTTTTGTGTGATATTATCGCTCTAAAAAAAGCGTCTTAAATAGTAAAAAAACAAAACTAAAGTACGTTCTGTATTTTTTTATTACTTTGTTATATATCTAGTTACCGTACGTTAATATGTATATAACATATTCCTTAACGGCATGAACCTTCGCTTATACATGGGTCTAATGGAGTAGATTAGTGGAAAAAATATAATCGTATCTACGTATCAAAGGGCGCGTTTAATAGCCACCGTTATCTGATATCAGTATTTAAAAATGTCAGACCATCGAATCAAAAAATGAAACATATTGTCATTAAAAAAGACGAATACTAGAACTAAAATACCTACATCGCTTATAGAGAACGATGTATTGTCAGCCCAGCAACTCTCATAGGGAGTATTTTCTTATCAGCGGAAGAAATATAACGCCTGCAATCCCCGATGAGGTACGTAGAGAAGTGTAGTACACTCCCACGCACCAATTACGTTCACATCCACACTCGAGTGGTAGGTGAGCCTACTGCCATACACCGGAGAGACATACATATGTAAAATAAAATATAAAAAAGTATCAATAGTAAAACCTGAATTACAGTTCACTCCAAACGAAACGACTGTCACTCGAAAATATAATATATAGTTTTTGTACTGTTTTACGATCGTATTTTATATCTTTATCAATAAAACCTGTAGGTTTATGTCGGACATCACAAAAAACACATATACTTAGATGTGGTAGACATTTTACAGAAGTAATTTGTTACTTCATAGAAATCGTTTCAATTAGAAGTTTCCAAAACAGTCACCACAGAGTGATGATGGAAAAAGAACCGCGGCAGGTCTTTGAGAAGAGAGCTATTCGGCATTTAGTACTCTCTGACTATTCTTCAAGGAACTTGGTATAATAATAACAAGAGAATAGCAAGGGAGCAGCCAGCAGTCGCCAGTGGCCGTCACAATCTATAGATATTTAAGTACAAATGACCCCAAATAGGACTTTAGGACAGTTAATGCCGGCCAGTTAGTACACATTAGTCTATTATAATAATAATGCAGTTTGTAGCTGTCCTATTCGAAGTAGATGTACCGGATATTGATGTGTACGGTTGGAAATCAAACGGGGATTCAGTACACATATGTGCTTATAGCTAGCGAAGATAGAGTAGACAATGAAGTGTTTGATTTAATAATGTAATAAGGTTAAACACACACAAACAAAGATACACACACAACTGTACGTGTAATTAAGTAACTATATGTCCACAGTCACTTCGTCAACGAGTACGTGACATCAGTTAAACAACTTTGTACACTAATAGCAGTTTACGATCACAGTAATGTTTATCACCAGTGCATAAACGACAGCAACAAAATTAATTTTATTGTTAACGTAACATCGTAACATCACGCCTGTCATCTCCGAAGAGGTAGGCAAAGGAGTGTACGTAGGTTCCTCCAGTTATGTTTACGTCCCACTATGGAGTAGGTGTTGACTACCTCGTTAGTCGTGCTGGTTACAACCGCAACTACCGATCGAGAACTCCAGAGTTTTTCTGTTCGCGGCTCGGAGTCTGGATATGTGCTCGGTGTATGGCAATAGACTCAGCATCTATGTATTTCATAATGGAACTTTAACATAACTGGTGAAATGTAGAAGTTTAGTACACTCCTCTGCCTGCCTCTTTGGGGATTACAGGCGTGAAGTTACGTTATTTATTTATTTTTCTCAACTGAAGAGTAAACGCTTAAGAGCATTCAATCTTGCACCTCGTAATGTTTTGATTATGAACTAATATATTTTATTAATATGTATTTTACTAACCACAATATTAAAATATGACCATTGAATGCAAATCAAAGTTTATTAATTTTTGATAAATTTAAAATTTAGTAGGTACTTCTGTAATTCCACATCTGTATGGATTTGTGGCCATTCATCACTAGTGCCTGTCTTTATTACTATGCTCTAATTGGACTCTTATCAAATATTTAATATTCAGAAGGTTTAGTTCGAGCTTTCTATGATATTGGTTATATTGAATACGATAATAATTGAATATTTTAAATTATGATGAAAACTTATAAAAGCATTTAATTAGTTTTATTATTATATCCCCTCGCCAGGCCGCCTACAGGTTAGGTAAAGAGTAACTCTGTAATAAATACCTCTGTTCTTACACAAGTAACGTGCTTTTTCTCCAATCTTTATACACGAATACCGATTACAGTCTTCTAACTCCCCCACAGCGATTATATGTTCTATTAGGTCAAGATAAGCGAAGCTTGTCCAGTTGAATCATGATATAAATTGTTATGTGCTAATATGATGTAATTTTCATTATTTAATCTTAATTATATGTTTGCGTAGATTTCTAGGGTTACCTATGTCGCCATTACCACAAGTCCATATAATTTAGATCGCGAGACCTAGACTAGTAAATTTAGCAATATACTCTATTTATTTGGCTCCGAGCCAATGTACCTAATTCTAATTCTAGTTTCCAGGAATTAGAAAATCAATTTCTGTATATCGAAATGGTCGGCTACTTAAATAGAACTTGAAATACTGAACAACGCCATCTTTTGTCACATCTGATAAGCTGAACGCATTTCTGAGTGTTATGTAACGTTGTTAAATGAAAGCGCCATCTATAGCTGATAGCCTAAAACTTTCCATTCTTAAATTCCCTTTTTTCAGAAGCCTTGGTTATAAGTTAGATGGCGTTACTTGTTAAAAGTATACCAAAAATGTATGTTACTGTAAATTCAAAGATGGCGCGCATCGCACATTTTATTAAAACAGTTATCACTACTATAACTGTTTTGTTGTTATTAATATTAATACTAAGCTTTAACACAAGGACAATTTAACTCACAACTAGCAATCAGAAGGTACCTATGATTTGTCACAGTAATAATACGATTGGCAGTGTGCTAATAGATAAATGTAGTGACAATGAATTGTTTGAAAAAAAGTCAGTACCAGTGTAAACACTATTAGACAGTCGTTACTTAAAAAAAGTTCGGAATGAGGTATGAATGTTTCGTGTCAACATGAAAATAATTTATGGGTATTGTAAAGCTCAACTCGCGTGGTTTCAGTCTTTACGTTTGCACGATACTAGAACGTGTTTATACGTTTATAAATGTTTGTTGATTTAATAAGGAGTACACAATTGTGACTCGATTTCTATAATGAACAATGTATTTACTTGAACTGGACGTATGATTTAAATCACTCTCCGGTACCTACTATTATATTATCGTCTAACCTTTCGTCGTTCTGCTAGTGAACTCCTCGCAAAACATGAAGAATCAAGAATAAAGTAACGTCGCACGTTTTATAAAACATGGTGCTCTACCAGCATATGCCGCACGATATTTATTCTCATTATGCTTAGTGTCATTTTAAAAACCTACATAACTCAGGTGCTATGTGGACTTTTCATCAGAGGTGAATGCTAGAAACCCTAGCCACATGCCAGAATTGGAGGCCGCAATCTAAATTCCGGTGCGTCCTGACTCGTCCAGTATTAAAATATGCCTACTATATAATTTCAACCAGTAACACTTCGCATACAATCACCTCCCGGAACAGAGTACCACCTACTAAATGGTACCACAGAAAATACTACCATGCATTAAACATTGTTAAATGTCTTTTTTAACCCTCAATACACTGCTGTACTTAGGCTTGTATGTGTGTGACACGCTTTGCCATACATTTTCCATTAAATGACGGTTTAGCGATCCCGAACTCGTATGCCCAGCGTGGGGATCATAGGCAAAAACTCCTCAAGGGAATGCCTGTGTTGAGCAGTGGACTTGATGATGCTATAAGAATATTGTTAACTAAAAATACGCGCATGATTCGATTATGGGAAGTGAAGCGATGTTTAGTTACTAAAGAAAGTAAATGAGCAGCCAGTAGCTAAAAGTGGCTGCTCATAAACTTTGCAACCGACCTCGGACATATCTGTAGGAATAATAATAATAATATCTTGGGACATCTCCACACACGGTCATCTGATCCGAAAGTATGCATCGAGAGATCTTTTTTATGGTAACCAGACGAGTGATCAACTACTTACCTACTATTATATATATGTGTATACCCATATATATAGTTTATACCCAGTTACAAAATAAATACTTATATGCTCAGCACACAAATATTTATTCTAAGTGAAAATCGAACTCCCGACTCCCTGCGCAACAGTCGGGTACAACTAACCACCCTTTGGGCCAGTCAACAAACCAGGGATAGAATTGTTATCAAATGGTCATGTAGTAACATATTTTTAATTAGTATGTTGTATTAAGTTATGCATTATCATGCACCCTTCGCAGTTCCGTTACCTGGTCCTAAATCTGTAATAGTATGGTGAGTGTCTCCCTGGTAGAACGTAAGCACTTTTTGGGTTGACATAGCGGTGATCTTTGCATATGCCAGAAAACACATTATATCTTTATCAGCAAACAGTAGAAACCGCAAACATTTATGCGGTTATTTGATAATAAAATAATAATAAACATTAGGAGAATGGGGTGAGTTGATACAAGAGTTACTTGATAAAAGACAGCTTAATAGAGCATTTTAAATTGAATGATATAGTGATTAATTTGTTCATCGAATGTAATTTACATTATTATGTTAGACAAAGCCATTCCTTTTTCAATTTGATAAATGTAAAATACCAAGTTGAAACCTAATATTATGAATAAGTAGGTACTTTTGTTTGTTTGGTAATTGTCGAAGAATAGTGTTTTTATGTTAATTTATATTTATGTTCTACGCTTTTTAAAATTTTAGTATGACGAAGCATGTATTTCATTAGTTACTAATTAAATGTGTAATAAATGGTATTAACATAGTTAAAGTCGGATTGGTTCTACATCTTAAAAAAAATATTTATTTACGCTAAAAGACTTCGTAAGCGTAGCGCGCGTGCGTACGTAACATCATATACCCTTATTTAATAAGTTGGTTGCGATGAAAAAGGGGATATAATTTCACTTTGATATACAGTAAAAGAGAAAGAATATTTGTCACATATGACGGAATATAAATCGCTGCGAATATTGATCTGTTATCTTAACCTTTGGCTGTGAGAGTACAATTTAATCCGCACCGTAAATAACGTCCGCTCTGTCTGAGTCTAAATCGAGTTCTATATCTGACGTTCAAATTTACGGTACACGTTGGCCAGCCACCAATGTGTATGTCTTTGTTTATGACGTACGTAATTTACATATAGCGATATGAAATATGATTGCAACGATGTCACGTTGAATTATTATTTTTAATCGATTTTTTGTTTAAATTTTTTGGTAATATATTTTTGATTGCCTTAATTGATCGTATTGGTTGTAAGCGCGACTGTCGATTGAGAGGTCCTGAGTTCAAATCTTGACTCGGGTAGGTACCATAGGATTGTTTAACTGATTTTCTAGTAGTGTTCGGAGTCTGGACATGTGACCGGCAATAGACTCACCACCTATTCCATAGTGGGTCGAAAATACAACCGATGAAACGTCGAAGTGTGCTACACTCTTGTCCCTATCTCTTCGGTGATTACAAGCGTGATGTTATATGATATTATATGTTACTAGGCGATGGTAACTATGTTATGGTCAGTATACTATAACATCATTGATAAACTATAACAATCTAACTAAATACATGGTAAGATTTTTAGATCCAATTAGAATGAGTAAAAATTGGTATAAAATGGCAAATGGCAACCAGGACTAACCTAGCAGCACGTATGTAATTATCCAAGAGGGTAGGCAGACGGGTTACTATACTTTCACGATTTACCAGTTATTAACTTCCAGCATGAATTACGGTTTCATTGTTACCAAAACTAATCGATCGACTTATTGCGTATTGTGCATCTAATACATATATGGGAAGTTATATATAGTTTGCCACTTGCGGTGACCAACTAATCAAGACTTAACCACGTCCGGGGCTGCAAGTTAGTAAACTTTCACTGAACATGATCACATTACGTACGAGCTCAGCTCTCGTATGTTTTTTCAGGATAGCCTCAAAAATTGGGACCTATTCGAGGTCCTTCGTAATGAGCTGCCGCCGGTCATATGGAGGTTATAAAATTCACTAAACATTTAACGGTAAAATATTCAATTTATTTGACAGGATATGAAATATGGTTTTATAATCAGTATTGGTTTATGACCAAACAGCTTTAAAATATTAATAGCAAATAACAATAAAAATGCACTGCTGCAGTGATATTTTTTAAAATATTGAAGTTTCATTTTTGAAAATATAATATTACAAATTCAACTTTAAAAAATTGTCAGAAGTGGGATTCGAACCCACGCCCACAGAAGTGGACTGCGACCTGAACGCAGCGCCTTAGACCGCTCGGCCATCCTGACGTTATAGTTACTGGGGAAAATATCAAATCATATTACAAAACATTTTTTTTATGTAATGCTAAAAATGATTTGAAAATTTTTTAAGTACAGTTCCAATATTTTTCTACATCTCGCACTAAGTTTCTTCGAAATCCAACGATAATACTTAACTATACATCAAACTATGGGAAATATCATTGCTTCGGTTGGTTTAATAAATATTTGTCACTTTTTTCTCAATGTTCTCTTTACCCAGACCTCCTCTTCGTTCCGGCACAGTTCTAATTATGCGGTCACTGCAAGCAACTATTAGCGTAGTACTGTTTGATATATCAATTATATATCATCATTTACATTGTACATATCGACATATATACAAGTGTAATTTTACCTAAGTAGTATCTAATCATATCTTTGAGAGAGCTTCAAAAAGCTCTCTCAACTGCAGCCGAACGAAAGGAGCATTTTACTTCACTCTCATATTAACGTTGTGGCCATTTTTGAGGTGATTGGTTTATAACATAAAGGACTTGGCCTCTTAAGATCTGGATACGACCGCTTTTTCATTTTCAAAGCCAATAATTGTAAAGTTTTTATTTTCGTTTTACGTGTGTTATAGCTGAAGGTATAATTAAATTGTACTGGCGCTGTATCTCTGCCAAACCGCAAACCAGCATTAATGCGTTTGTTTTGTGAATTGGCTATCTTTACCATTGCACAACTGGGCGCGGACCTCTACCATAAGTTACGGAGATTTTATCGTTCAGTTTCGGTGTCTGTCTTTTGACTAAGTGATTGCAAATGCGACTGCCAATCGGGAGCTTTTGAGGGTCGATTCCCGGGTCGGGTCTTGTTGTAATTTTGTAATTTAAACTTACTGCTAAAATATCTAGTAATGGATCGGAGATGGATTTGTGTCCGGTGTATGGCCTTGCTCCATAGTGGGACGTAAACGTAACTTGTTAAACGTGGTATAATATCAGTGTGACCCAACTTATTTTCTCGATGTTTCGATCGATATTTAACTTTAAATCACGTTTCGACGTCTACTCGTATCAGGAAGTTGACACGAATGCCTACCAAGCTGGTTTTCAATCAAACTTGGCCCAACTTTTCAGTAAAAACGTATTCAAGTTTTTTCCAGAAAATGTGTCTGAATACTAATAACATTTTGTTTTACATATTTTCTATATCAATGACAACTATTTTATTTCAGTTAGAATTTAATCTAGCGAAGTTTAAAAATCCTGAAGTTTTTGATTTGAAAACGTGTGTTGCGTTCATGAAATCTTTTGCGACTTGAACAATTCAATTATAACTCTTCTAGACACAAAGACGCATTTAACGCCCGTAACGAAATGGAATGTAAGAGAATAAATGTTTTAAATAACTTTCAAACTTTATTGGAGAGGATCTTTCAAGTGTTGATGTTTCTTATACCCTCCAAGACCTAAATACATACATCTATGAATATAAATGACAAATGGCATGGTTTGACCTGCACTCCTGATTCAAGTTTTAACATTTTTGAATAGTTTTAATGTCACAGTTCATTTTACGTTTTCAGATGAAGAGATTAGTGGTGGTGATGGTATGGGTAAGTTCGTGAAGTCAGAACACTTTAAGAAATTAAACGCGGGCTTTGCTTTCGACGAGGGTCTCCTTAGCGCCACTGATGAATACCTAATCTATAATGAAAAAAGATGCGGATGGCATGAGTTCTTACATATGTATATGTTTTCGAAACTAGCGCATCCCAGTGTATTTGAAGTGTGTCGCATCAATATGGGTTTTACGTTACATTTCTATTATCAAATGCCGTTTGTTTTACGATTTTTGGCAACTTTATGGATAATTTTTTGTCTGTTTTAATAGCCTACCACAATACTGGAGATGCCCTGTTCTTAACTAAGTTGGGGTCGACACATTAAACTCATCCCTCTATATTATCGGACCTTCGTATTGTATCTCTTGATATCATCCTATTCACAATACCATCGTCTTTTACTTCGCCTTCTTCATATTTACACTCTTGCTAATCTTCTTAAGTTACGAGTGTTTTCATTAGTTTTCATCAAATTTAACAAAAATGTTTTATTGTCTTTAAATATCTATCTCTTTCATTTCGACGAATTTTTCTCAACTAAATAAAAAGCAGTAGAGAATACCAATAGGCGTAAAGTCTGCTCATTTCATAATACCATATCGAATAAATAAATAAACAAAAAAGCCTACGGATAGATTCGTATCTGTTATCTGCTCCGTCGTTTCAAATTTTCCACTCACTCGCTTCGGGGAACTGTTAAAGCTTTGCGGAATTACTTTTATATTTGGTTACGAAACTTCACTGTCTCTTGATATATAGTTATTGTGTTGCAGAAACGAGTTTATGCTTTGCCGCTCACGAGCTGGAGCTTTCCACAAATTGTTAACAAATAACTTAGATGGGGTAATCATTTCGTGGGCGGTAAGACCGCCACGTAATGTTATCAATACGAAGCAGCAAATAAATATAGGAGCGTGTTTTACTCTTGATTAATAATAGATCTATGGATTCAACGGATTAGACCTTAAATATGACTGCAATCCTATTTAAGATCACTCAGATATCGCTCGACGAAAAAATTATAATATTAATTACCTATAACAAAATGAAATCCAGTAGGTACTTAGCTGTCATAAAAATTATCTATGCTTATGTTACGTGCTCAGCCGTAATTATGACTTTTTCCATCAGATACGAATGTTATTTGTCCTGGGAAATCGGGTCATGGATCGCTATTGTTGCCGGACAATTGTAGTGAAAAGGTAAGTTGATTTTCTATTGTTCATATTTGTTGTAGAAGTGCTAAGCTTCTGTACAACTGTATGAAATGATCGCTGCGTTATTAATAACCATATAATCGATTAAATTATGTATCGCCAGCCTTACGAGTATTTCCATGTGTGCATCGGAATAGTTTTAATTTTTTACTTATCCGGAAAAAATATTCGTGAATTCAACCGCTGCGTCATTTAATGGTATAATGTATATAGGTACTCACTACTGGTTTAAAGATAAAATCAATAAGATTATGAATAATTTGCTTCAATCTTTAGTACATTTCGACCCTTATGTAGGTTTCTCATCCTGCATTTGGTCAGCGTG
>DWTO01003087.1:0-13023 GCA_018244755.1 Jemadia pseudognetus | reverse complement strand
AAAAGTAACTGGTGAAACGTGGGAGTGGTTCTGCATTTCTCTGCCTACCTCTTCGGGGATTACAGGCGTGAAGTTACCTTTTTTTTTTAAATTTCTAATAATGGATCTGAGTTTGGTTTTGTGCCCGGTGTATGGCAAGAGACTCTCCCCCTCTGACTACGTACCATATACTATCCATTGTGATTATTCATTAAATATATTTTATCTATGCAATTCCCCGAGGCAGTCATGAATTCAAAAATATTTGTCGTTTATGCTTCAAAATTTACTTTGGCAACATGACATACCAAAATAGAACAAGTTTGTTGAAACATTTATCGTTTTATATTATCTTGTTCCATCTTGTGTTCTGCTAAAACAGACCCAAATGCGTAATAACAGGGTCCTGTTCCAATAATCATATCGGACTTGTGGGGTCATTACGCAACGACAAAAGAAGATAAGGAACAATGAAACCAATTAAAAAGGTTTAACTCAAACGGGCCCACGCCAATTGTTATGCCCCTAATAAAACTACATCACTAAAAGTCACTATAGAAATAAAGACCTTAATACGAAGTGACAGAATTCAATTATAGTCGAAGAAACTCTTTAGTGTCCATTGGAGAAAAATCTGAGCGTCCCGACATTTTTATGTATATAGACTATAGATAGATAGATCTTAGTATTTGATTAAATTTGCGTGTACATTTTCAAATGATTTTGATAATGCGTTGAAAAACGTTGCCATAATTTTTATTTTGCTTTTGCGATTTCGTACACCGCGTGCCAATATACCTAAAATAAGTATAAGTTAAATGCGAATAATATGAACTTCAAGACAAATTTTGTAATATCTGCATCCGATCGTTCTATCTAAATCGAATAAAAAATAAATAAAGTGTGTACAATAAATAATACATACTGCATATAAAGTACAGCAACTAACATAAAAAGTCACTTAAAATATGAAAAGGTTAGAAAATAAAACCTACCAAAATGAATTTCTAACACAAAATCACTCAAACCAATCTAGCATAATATAAAACACGTATCTACAGACGTAGATTTATACAAGTATACAAGGTGTCCGAGTTTGTAATTCGATTACTTCAACGACCCTTAGGGATATGAATACACTATGCTGAAGATTGGTGTCGATAGCAACAGGTAAAGTAATAAATGTAGTAATAAATCGAATTCGCGATCTTGAAGTATTTTAGGGCGACGTTATTGTGTACCTGGAGATGAGTGTCTTACTTTATTTTGCGATACGTCAGTAAATGTTTCTACAGAAAAATTAAATCGCTCTTAACAGAAAAATGAACGCAATTAATCGTCTTTCGACTTTCCAGAACAGTTACTAAACTACAATTGATTTATTGTTACCCGAATAAACGGGTTTTTCAGTAAACAAACACGTTGTCTTACCAGACACGTCCAATTGCTTGTAACGTTTACGTACATTTGAAATTTATTAGTTCCTTTAACGCCACAGCCATTAAGAGAAAGGCTCGAGGTAAAGGTCGGATCTTTTGTAAAAGCTATTTAGAGAATTTCGTGCACCGTGAAACGGGAATTACGTAGGATGTTTCAGAGTTGCGGTCAGTAGATAGCGGTTTGCAAGACTAACGTTGAATCGTCACTCAAATTTAAATTTCAACTTTAAACTTATATTTCAATACAACGTAACTAAAGCGGATATTGGCAATAAATTCACCACGCAACAATGGCGAATGTTATTGAATCATCGGTATTTGAATTTATAAAAATTGAATATTTTACCTAATAAATTAATAAAAACATATGAGTATTATGAATAATTAAATAATAATGTAGAAAAAGATAAAAACGGCTCAAAACCCGATTGCAAGTTTACCCGTATACTTGCAATCGGGTTTTGGGCCCGTAAGTCTATCAACATCTACAGTCAATAATGAACAGGGTTAATATTTCACTTGAACGGGGACAGAATATTACAGCCCTCGTTAACAGGAGCTTTGCACGTCCCACACTGAATTTGTAATGTCTAACAGTAGTTCAAGTTATTGCAAGAATCGCGTTTCTGGAGTTAAGCCGAGAACTGACTTTTACCATTTACTACTACACTTAATAATGACGGGTTGTTAGAGGTTGAACGGCCGAATAGACGCATTTTGTTTTATGTTGAGCCCATTAGCGATATGCTTGTAAAGTTAGTTCGAATAAAATGCAAAAATCAACTTTTGGTGATTTCTCTAAATTTAAATATTAATCAGAAAACTGCGTTTCATTCGGATGCATTAAATAAAAAGGAAAGTCCACTGGCATTCTTCATGTTCGTGCTAAGATACATTAGGTTTGATTATCTGTGCATTAAACGCCTTATCTACAACATCCGCCCTTACCTTCTCCCTTCTTAATGACCTACGTAGAACTCTAAGATATACGAGTACATGTTTTCTTACAAAGTTTCCCGTCACTGCTACACAAGTGGTAAGCAAAGACAAAACGCACATTTTTTACTTTTAAGGAGTTACGCACCAGCATTTAACCAAGACATGTATATATATGGAACATCACGCCTGTAATCTCCGAAGGGATACTCAGATGTGTGTAGCACACTCCCACGTTTCATCAGTTATGTTTATGTCCCACTGTGGAGTAAGCGGTGAGCCTATTGCCATACACTGGGCACATACATATCTGCACGAACAATGGATTCCACTGAAAATCAGCGGACGTCGTGATCTACGTCCAAGGCTGAGTGGGTCCATTTTCGTACATAAATATATACCTACCTAATTATTTTATTTGTTAATGTGGTTAGTTTTTAAGTCTTGTTGTAATTGTTAGTTGTTTTATGTTTGTTTGTTTATTGCGTGGACGAAATAAACGTTTTTCTATTTCTATGTATATCTCTAAGCCATTATTAGAAAGTTTAAGTTAGAAAAATCTGGTAAGTATTTCTGGATTGTTACTATCTGGAACTATTCAAATATTATCGTATTTTTTATCAGTATTTCCTTTTTCCAGGCGAGAGCAGATACGATCATAAATTTCGAGTCATTCTCCTGAATATTACACTGAAATCACCAAGAAAAGTACCACACAAAAAGGTTCACCTTTTGTCATCTCGCCCTCTGTCTAAAAGGTTAGCTAAGAACGGATATAAAAAAAGCGTAACAAGTACGATCTAAGGTCAAGGTGCAACCCATAAAATATCATCATAATACAGCATCCACTTAGAATTCTTAGGTCTTAGAGGATGTATTAGAGCGAAAAGCATCCACTTAGAATTCTTAGGTCTAAGAGGATATATTAAAGCGAAAACAGTAGGGCGAGAACGATTTTATTCTGAAAATTGGATCGCACTTCTAGCTCTGGCAAAGCAAATACGCCGGACGTGTCAAGCGAATTGGAATAATTGAAACACGGGATGACTCTTCTGACTGCGGATTAGTAAATAAAAAACTGCTACATACGTCAAACAGAGATAGGTAGGTTTAGATGTTACTCTCCCATTCTCTCACTGATTATAAAGTTCTCTCTGTGGTTATATTTAACATTAAATACTGTGTATTTTGAGTCCATATATCACTTGCTATAAAGGTTAATGAAAGCATCGTAAGAAATCTGGTAACCTGTAATTGGCCAGAGCAATAGAACTGTCCAGAGAGATTCGGTTAATTGGTTATCTAGCTTTCATTTATGTAGAATGTATTATTAACAGGCATCCGACATACTGAACAAGTTATTACACAAATAGTTTATATTTGTGTACAGAGAATAAAATATTCAAGACTAATATCTACAAATGCTTTCCAATCATAGAACAACACTTAGATTTCCTGTGTTATCGGAATCTGATCTTGATACTCGCTTACCACTTTAGTAAACAAATATTTTGAACAGTAAATGCACTTAGTTCACTGTATTCGTGCAAAATACGGCACTCGTGCACAGGCAGCCAGCGCCATTGTTCGGTGGCTGTTCGTGTATTGATTCTGACAGCTTGACGTGAAAGCCTTTCAGTAACAGTTCACCCAGTTTTAAATAAACCATTTTGTGATAACATTCTCGTGGTATATTCGTGCGGAACGTTGGTATTAACGAATATAATAGTGTGGGTATAGATGTAACAAAAACTCTTAATTAAATAAGGCTATTGTCTAATCTCCAAAGATGTGGGGCAAAGGAGTTTAGTACGCTCCCACATTTCACCAGTTACGTTTACGGGGGTAAGCTTATTGCTATATACAGTACAAATCCAGAATCTAAGCTAGTACTAGGCATTTCAAGTTAGAAAATCCAGCTCTTATGCCCTCTCTGATTTTTCTAACGTCCATTAATCATGTTATAATTATTATGATGCTTATATATTCAGATACGCGATGGTCGCCCTGGGAATGTAATACAACAAAATAATACCTATATTTAATGTAAATATCATGTCATCTAATTTATGTTTATCATCATTTAACTGTCTCGTTGGTCGAGTGGATGCAAACGTGACTGCTGATTACAAGGTCTTGGATTCGGTCCCGGGTCAGGCACTATACTAGATCTTTTTAGTAGAAATTTCTAATAATGGCTCGAAGTCAAGATTTATGGCCGGCGCAAGACAACAGGCTCACCCCTTATTCCATGGTGGGACGCAAACTTAATTGGTTAAACGTGTGAATGCACTACACTCCTCCGTCTACCGCCTACTACAGTACTTTAAACTGTACTCGTAAATATAAAACCATATACTTAAACTGTACTCGTAAATATAAAACCAATATAATACAACTTTAATTATACGAGTATATTGTACCGACATCTCACGTATATGTGATTTTATCCCTCATTCCAAATGAACTGGATTGGCAAATTGCATAATTGTATATAGATTTAACGATAGTTTTATAATCGGCCGTTGCCTGACGTCAGCGTTACTTCATCATCGACTTCATACTTCTTAACTTGTAACCTGCTTCTCATTTAAACTAAGTGCATTATAGTAATTGGAACTATCAGCACATTCACAAATACGTAACGAAAAAGTATAATAAGTATTATCTATTTAATTTATTATTTATGGTGTTTTACTATTAACAAACCCTTTAGTAATCATATATATCGATGATTCGTATATTTCATTTTTACAACAACTTTGTAACTTATTGTAAAACTGTCCTAAACGATTTTCCATTTCATTATTATTCCAGAATCAACAAAACCCTTTAAATTACAATACCAACGACATATTGCTACGGAGTTTTCTTTCGCTTAACCCTATTGTACCTATGGGTACTGCTGGTTATAGGTGGGTGGAATAAGTTTTATTCTAATCGCAGTTACTTACGTTTGCATGCAACACGCATACTGCACAGAGCAGTACCACGCTGCAGAGTAACGTGACGCAGAGAGCAGATACAAAGAGTGCGTGTTTCAGTCGGACACAGTAGCGCCGGTATAGAGCCTCGAGCTCCAGCTCCGTGCCCTCCTCCTCTGTGAACAAATATAATAATTGTAACGAGTCAAGAAAATTACATTCAATATTAAACCTAATAAATTTCACGAATATTGCTGTTGATATACATAGAATAAATTATATGGACCTACGAAACTTTGCTACATAATATAATACTTGCCTAAAAATTAATTATTCAAAGTACATACATATATACTGCTGGACCGCTTTCCGTCCCAAGGACGGTGGTCTCGGTGATTCTTATGCCGAGAGGCTTTTCCTCGGGGATAACCCAGATAGGCCTCGGAAAACTCGTTGAATTTTTACGTGAGCTAAGTAATGCCACCGGCGAGAGAAAATCCCTGAAGTGTATCCCAGTAAATAAAATAATATTAAATAAAGGGGCAAGTGTATATTAATTTGCACCACTTATCACCAAATATTGTGTTAGGAAATAAACTTTTACTCCAATCGTACATCTTTTCAAGTACGAGTATGTGATACATTTATTTTACATTTAATACTAGCTCCCCTGTCTTATTGCCACTCTTTCATACGAGTATCTTGAAAGCTGATTCTCATGCCAATAATTTTTAGTTTTATGTAGTGAGGAAACATCTAAATTTGGGTATTTGAAACGAATACGATATTGTAATTTTAATTATGATAATCTTGCATACATATATGGATCTGAAACCTTACTAATATTATACTCGTAAATGCTAAAGTAATTCTGTCCGTCTGTTTGTCTTTTCTTCTTGCCTAAACCACTGAACTGATTTGGATGAAATTTTATACAAAGATAGTTTCAGGCCCGAGAAGACCCTTTCTTTTCTTTGTGGAGCAACATATAGGTTACTTTTATCCTAGAATTCCCACGAAGTTCGTATTTACGCGGAAAAAACTTTGTGACTCATTGATTTCCACGCAGGCGAAGCCGCGGGCACAGTTAGTATTTTTGTAATTATGTTCTTAAATTGAATATATATTTTTCGTTCACGATCGAATCAAATTCCAGTGTTACTAAACATTCTATTAATGAAAAACGAAAAGAATCCACAGTTCTGATTTAAATCACATCTGATTGAATTTCTCGTTTACTTGACCGATTTTAATATATTTCAATCCAGTTACTTACAAAAAGGTTTCGGCTGCGAAGAGATCTTTTTTTCGACAAGGATTCTTTAATTATTTTAAATGAAATATGAACTTCGATTGAACCACATACTGAAACTGTACATTACTACTGAAAAGTTATAAAGCCAACATATTTTTTTCAGTTCTATATCCATGAAAGCTAGCCAGGTGGGCGTTGTAAGTGCTCCGATAGGTCACTACAGGCCATAAACATCACACAAGCTTAACCTGAACGATCCTGAGAGATAACGCCTCTCTTTATTTGGACAATACTCTACTATTCGCTACTCCAGGCCTAATTGGAGGAGAGGCATCTGACATCGCTTTCCATAATACATGGATTTGAATCTATAACCACCTGTGAATTACTCTGAACTATCTTAGGTAAAAACTAAACCGCTCGGCATTAATTGTTTACCTAAGATAAGACACGAACTGTAACATGTCACTACTAAACAACAAAACAATCCTGAATTCCGCTATGGATGCACCAGTGTTACATTTATGTTAGCCGTCAAACAGCAATTCTCGAATATCGTAGAGTAAGCTTAGAGACAACTATGCAAAATGTTTCTAATCAGTCAGAAGTTAAGTAGGTACTACATTTTTCTATGCCCCTCTTGCGATGGGCTTTAGATTTATTGTAGGTTGTTTACTCTTAATAAAAATAACTAAGTTGATTAAAGGTCAAAGTATTTATTTATTATGTGGGAATATTTCTTTTAACGAAACTTGTTCCTGCCGATGAATATAATGTAGATGTTTCTATGCCAACGTAAGAATGACTGTTAGAGAACAAAAAATCTTACATTTTGTTTCATCTAAATTTTTTCGCCACAAACATCATTCTGAAAATATATTATAGGTTGGTAATTTACGTTAAACCTAATTGAAAATAAAGATCAAAGGTGAAATACTACGAAAATTTACCTTTACATAAAATAATTAAAATGTTAATAAAAGTAAACTAAAATTACTTAGTAATCAACCGCCAAAACGTTATTATATAATGATCCCAAATACCTCCATGCAGTAAAAATAAAAAAAACATTCACACCTATTATGCCCGAAGAGGTAGGCAGAGGAGTGTAGTACACTCCCACGTTTCGCCAGTTCAATTTGTGTCCCACTATGAAACAGAGGATGAGTCTATCTTAATCTTAATCACTATACGTAGTACTAATGTGTACGTTTTTAGTCCTGAAACGGATCCGCGTCGGGTTCTATAGTCTACTAAAATTTGTTGAAAGGAGAATCATTTTAAAGTATTCCCAGAAAGGGAATGAGCCCTTCACAAATGTCACCCGTTTTTTTGCTGAATCAAAACGTAAGCCAGTCCAGGTTAATGCCTCCCTCATAAAACTTCCAGAAGTTTCAATTTGAACACTCTGTTATGATCTCTGTACTATCATGTTCATATCAATTTGTCCGCTATATTCTGGATACAAGCTTCTCCTGAAGGATTTTTGCCGATAATCCCCACATTGCACCTGATGGTTGGAGATCGCAGAGCACCGCTACTCGCACCGCCTACGATGGCGCCCGTCAGCAGCCAAGACATTTAGCCCTGCCAACGTAAGAAGGACCATATGGCGATGACCCAGCGCCGGGTACACTCGCCGCTTACGACACCCTGGTATCTATGTATGGGATCAGGTATGTCTTCTTTCTCCACACTGACACTAATGTTTATTATATTTAATATATAATGACAAATTTTTAGTTCAGGTATATTATTTAAAATGTGAAACGTGTAAATTAATTAGACAAATGTGTTCAGAAAGACCTATATATTAATTAATAGACTACGACAATATCTTAGCAATACTGCTAAAGTGTTCATGTTCAAATTTAAAGGGAGTGGGGCACAAACACTAAGATATGGTATGTCTAAAAAATTGTTAAAATTTGGATTTCATTAAATTAACGACAGCAATTTAAAGAAATTTTATAGATCACGAATTGGAGAGCAAATTCAGTTGAAGCTCGTTGTTATGACGTAATCGGTTGACGCAAAATGATTAAGACCGACAGCGGTCCGGGTGTACGCGTCCAGAATTGGAAATCCGCCGTAACAAAAATGTCACGAAACAAAAATTTGCATTGTTTCAATGTATATTTTGGTGGTTCATCAGGTTACCGCCATTAAAAAGTAATGTCCTTTTGTATAACTTAAGTATTGACGTCATAAAAAATATAATTTAAAGTTGAGTGTTTCTGGTTAATGTTTTTTCCGTGTTGTGCGCGGCTTCCTTCAACATGTATACAAACCAAGTTGCTTAGCTAGAAGTGTATGTATACATTTATATGTACATATATATTAAAAACAGTATCTTTAGTCATCTGATACACGGCCATCTGATCTTAAATTAGGGGAAGCAAATTATTTCACTGTTATTACCTAAACCATTCAGTTTATAAAAAATATCTTTAAAAGTTGTCTGCCTCGTTGGTCATGTCGGTCGCAAGTGCGATTGCCAATCGGGAGGTCCTGGGTTTAATTTTCGGATCGGACACTACTAAATATTTGTACTTTAAATTTTCTAGTAGTGGCTCTGAGTTTGAATATATGCCCGTTATATGGCAATAGGCTCACCACCTATTCCATAGTGGGACGGAAACGTAACTGGTGAAACGTGGGAGTGTTCTACATTCATCTGCCTACCTCTTCCCGGATTACAGTCGTGACGTAACGTTACGTTATCTTAAAATCGTTATCTTAAAAATGTATTTGCAGTGTGATGGAGTTAATCGCAGTTACACGCGAGGTACAGTACGAAACGTTAATAGCGCAAATGGAATGAAGATCTTATCGCTCGACACACCTTAGTGCTAAATGACACGACCTGTTGATTCATTCATTTATCCAAATCAAAAAGTAATTAGCCAAGCAATTATAACCATAAGGGTACTTTTCTATAAAGCTACCGAATTTACTCCTGAAGTTTTACTTCAAATTGATATTAGGTATGTGTTTTTGTCATAAAATTTATTAATTATACGCGAGGCTACAATAATGGATAAATTGTGTAAAGCGGCTTCGGATTATAAAATATGTATCCATTGTTAAACGTGCAGTAATATAATAAGAGATTATAAAGAAAAAATAAAAACCTAAAAATTTATGTTAATACTTTTTATTTTTCGTACAATTTTAAAAACTCAGGGAACTAATATGAACATGTTATCCAAGGTCTGCCTATACCACCCTTCAAAATGATAAATAGCACTTTAGTAATAAGAAGGCGGTGAGGCGTTCAGTCTCTAGCTGGAGATATACGAGTAAAAGGAAGAAAATTATACAAAACTGTTTCATGTTGCAAAACTGCTCCATTCAACATCACTATCATCATCTACAACCCTCTTCTTCTACTATCGTCTTCACATTAGACAGGACTCACAAAATGAATAGGGTTAAGGCTATAACTCACCTCCCTGACCTTGCCTGGGTTGACAGAGTTCAGTCTTTACATGTAATATCTCCGTAAAATTATAACAGCCGGCCAAGATTTAAACCTCACAGCCCCGGATTGGAGGATTGAAAAAACTAGGCAGCACTGCTAATAATACCCAATCTCGGTTTAATTAAAATTTGTGTCTACTCAAGGAGAAAAGGATCCCCTGTTTATATTGTTAGCCTGTAGCGTATCGTGTAACAAAATTCAGTTCTCAATCGCGCTTCACAAATATTACTATACATATTACAATTTATTTATCTACTCTACGTTTTTAGTAACGTCTCGACATTGCAAATTATATTTAATAATAAGACTTGTTATTTTATTTTCAAACCATGTTGGTTGTTTTTAAATACAGTTATACCTAATGTTTTCATCGTTAGATGTAACCTTTGATCTTTCTACAATGTATCTCTAAAGGGTGGATGCCAGTCCTTTGTGGATGACCATGTTAGGGTTTGAAGGAAAAGAAAAGCAATATTATAAATGTTCATTTGTATCATACACAAGCTCTATTGACATTCATTTTATTAATAATATTCATACATGTATGTATATCTGTAAATTTGTCGAAAAAAAATAGTAATTTGCTTAAAAAGTAAAAAAGTACTTTCGTATTTCCCCAACCAAGGTTATTTATTTATATTATTACGAAACATTAATGACACACTTTGGACATAAATATGATCACAGATTTATCGGTCTTGCTGTTTACAGTGGACAAAAGCTTGCATTCTATAATACTCGAACATTTCTATAATATAATAGCTCTATAATATAATATGACTAAGAGCTTATTAATTGTTTCAGACGTTATTAAGGATATCCATTGTTACCAAATTTGGACAGCAGTAATACTCAACCATAAGCGCATACCGTGTGCGAAATACCTTCATACACTATACACGACAAACCCTTCCACAAAGGACTTATGCACACGTAAACAATAACAAGTTTACCTACAACGCAATAGGTGTCTCCGCCCTAGCTGGCAAGGGATCTAATACCACGCAACGTATTTATCAGCCATCCCGATAGCCTTAGCAATAATAAATAATTTAACTTTACATTTTACTTTAATATTAATATGTATTAGGGTTAACATACTAATTATTAGGCTAATATAACAAAATAATCGATATATTTATATTTTTCGCAATAATCGAATTTCTAAAGTGCTCGCCAACACGTGTTTCGCCCCTAAAACGTGCTAGCTCCTTAATGGGCCGTATTGTTACGGTGTAATACTGGCCTAATTTGGCTGACAGCGTTTTTTTAGCAGTTTTCCTCTCCGAAAAAGTCGCCAGGCACCGTTAGCAGTCAACTCAATGTTTACATGCTAGGTTTATTGTCGAGGTTATAAATGTAGTTCAACAATATGACCAGAATGACAATCTTACACAGGGTCGTTATTGTTGCGGTCGGAATCTCTCTGCCGCATATACAGTGCGGTTTCAGTAATAACTTTGCATTTTCGTTTCTCACTTCTCGTTCTATTATTCCATTATGCCTGTATTTCCTCAAGAGATTAACCAGACGAGTTCAGTACAGTTTTAAGTTTCTCCATTTATGGTATACCTACGTCCTATAATTAAATTAGCGAATTTCAAGTTAGAATAAACCAATAATACTTTATTGTATTATAATTAGACGTTAGTTTCATCGCCTTCGACTGCTTAGTTGATCGGGTGCTTGCAAGTGCGACTGCTGATCGAGTAGCCCTGGTTTCGATACCAGAGTCGAATACTATTGGGATTTCTAACTTGAAATTCCTAGTAGTGGCTGGGAGTTTTTAATTAATTTATGAAATAAACAATTTATTGTTTGTGATATATTCATTTAATAATAAGTAAACTATTTATTACAAAACTAGGCAGTATTATAAAGAAATTGACTAAATACTAGGTAATAACACTCATTAATTATAGGCATGCTAAACTGCATACACAATAATGAATCGCCGTAGCAAAAAAAACATTATAAAATTTTCTTACTTTGAAATATAATGTCCCTTGAATTTGTCTTGAATAATAAAATTGCGTTCCGTAAATTTGAGTACGGACACTTTTACATAAGAAATATAATGCCTAATATTTAAATTACTATTATAATCCAAATTCTTATTACGACATTAATTTATTGTGAATATAATAAAAATCGTAAGTAAATCAAATCAAAACCAATTTATCTACGACATTACAAAATTTAAAAAACTGAACTATGTTTTCAAAGGGCATCACGACTGTGGAACATTTCGATTATAATCTAAAGTCCAAACCGCGCACGTGTTACATTGACTCCTAACTTTGACACTGCAATTGCTTTCAAGGTGAGAACAGTTAATGAATGCGTTATAAATTATACTGGCGCTGTACCAAGATGTTTTGCAGGCGGCAAATACTATATAATCTTTATTATCAGTGATTAAAGTTTAATTTCAATGTGTCTGTAGATTTATGTAAGATTACTGCTTCCTACTACGCGGTCAACTTGGCGTATGGCGTTGGGCGCTCGAAATACTTTAATTTCCTTTTATAAATTAAAACATCTTACCCAACATTTGTTCCATTTCATTTACCATTCGGAATAAATTAACAAGTAATTCAATTTGTATCATAAGTGCTTAATATTTTTCTAAATTAAACGTTATGCCTGCCTGTCTGCTTCGTTGGTCTTGTACGTTGCAAGCGCGACTGTTGATCAAGAGGTCCAGGGTTCAAACCCGGATCGGGCACTACCATTTTTTCTAATTTAGATTTACAATTACTAGAATTAGAACTATTAGAACTTTCTACTGGTGCATATTTTGTTTAATGTTATTCACAGTACCTTGTTCAAAACTTGGGACATTCAATTTCTGCTTGCAACCTCTTGTAGATCGTAATCCCTCATAATAGAAGAGCAAGCGATACAATGTTTGTCCAGCCGCCCTGCACTATGATTCATCCAGTTAACGTTTAGGAAGTCAATGAGTTGTGTTTAAATGACTTTTGCTAGTTCGATTCATCGTGA
>DWTO01003086.1:0-13023 GCA_018244755.1 Jemadia pseudognetus | reverse complement strand
TTTCGGCATACTGCGGAAAGTTTCATGAAAGAGAAAATACATTTTTAGTTTAACCCTATTCCATAGTCGTTAAAACTGGAACGCCTTTGAGATATTAGGTCGCGCGTGCCAATTCCGTGCACAAAATAGATTCTTCTTCAGCTATATTGACGCTAAGCGGGCTATTTTGGGTTACGCGGACTATTTTAGTGTTAAACACTTTTTAAAATAAAAATAAAATGACATAATTTGAAAATAGACAATCGCAATGTTATCAACTATAATCACTTACAAACATATACAACGTCAGAAGTTTAACTGACGCTTTGTCGGCTTGGGATGATTCTATTGACATATAAAAGCGTGATAAATGTAAATCATTTGTTGAGTGAGCGTTTTCAAGGAACGCATGTCAGGTCTGCGACGGTAAAGTCAAATAGTATTGGGTGCTATTTACCGCTAGCCCTTAAGAATTAAAAAAAACCCAATCGCATTAAATGTGTAAGAAAATATCAATGCACTTTAAAAGCTCACTTTTAAATAGCACAAAATGTATTAATAACCTTCTATTTTTATAAAAATACAGAACGGTCTTGTTCGTGGGCATCCTGTAAGATTTATGTTCGTTCAAATTATGTCTTTAGTTATTGTATATACGATAACTATTCAGTGCGAGGTTACGGGCACAATATTCGGGAATGTTCCTTTTTATATCTCTTGTATTCAAATCGATAGCCACATTGACGTTAAAGACATCGGACTTTACACGTTCTCGGGTTTGAAAGAATATCTTATGTTAATATTGTGGATCTTGTAGTGAATTGTGTCAAGGATGCTTGTGATATAATATAATGGTGGTTACAATCCCGATGGCCGATGGTTTGTATCTAATTACGAAGCCAGGGACCGAAGGTTCGAGTTCCGCATAGATATTTTGCGCAATTTATTCGAACTGTAAATTTGACAAAGTAAGTCTGCGTCGTTGGACAAGTGGTTGCATTGAGAAAGCATGGATTTTTGTAACTTAAATTTTGTGGTAGAAATTTAGGTAAACAAAACTCTTGAAAAATAATGACGTGTAATAACTATAACACACGTGTCTATGGTATTACGGAACCCATGGGTCAACATAATGGTGGCAATACAAAGACCACCTCGTTATATGGGGATAATGTGTAAACAGGTTATTTTCAATACATCTTGTCTTGGCCATTGTGATGGAATTGCAGCACGAAATTGTTGCCAGTAGCGGCTTCAAAATTACCTAATAACATACATATATATAATTATCTGTTTTTTTTAATTTTCTCAGTTTCATATATTGTTAATGGCGAACATAACCATTCAATGTCTTCAACTTGCCGCATCGAGCTTAAATAATGGTTAAATTAAAAAATACACGACAATAGTTTAAAATATTTTTTCTTGACGGATATTTTAATAATAATATACTCTTGAATGAAATTTGTGAATATTATTTATTAAATTATAGCTTGATATTATACAAAAGGGAAAAACACAAAATATGGCAACACTGCTGCCGATCGACATATTCCTCTTTAAAAGACCAATACTTGTTTTCGTTATTCACAGTCCTCAATAGACTTATTTTATTGTATTTGTTGAATGACTACGACAATCCAAAAACTGGTTCGTCAGGTTTGACGGATTTTGTGAACAAAAATATTAAATATAGTTTACAAAACGGGAAAAGCTGCAAAACAGGGTTTAACAGGAAGTTCCGTTTGTTTCGACGTTTTTGTCAATTTGCGAAATGGGACATATTCTTCCAATTAAACGCTATACGCTCAGTTCATTAAAAAATCCATACAATATTCAGCTAGTAGTATTTTAGTACAATCCATTAGCATCACATCACATTGCTTTAAAAAAACTTCCAAAGCTTTTTAAATTATGTATATTGAGGTCTTGGTATTCACACCAAAGATGGAAAAAATTTATTTGAACTAAATAAATTAACGAATTTAAATTTAGTTACAAATTATTTACATAATAGTACTGTATTCAGTCAATGCACAAGTAATTTAAGATTGTAAACAATCACTTTTCATTCGTAAACAAAACATACACGTGTATAGAGAAGACAGCTCACAAAATGTATTTAATTTTGTTTCTTATTGTCTCGCTCGCACCTGTCTACGCGCATATAAACCTATCTCTGTCGTAGTGTGAGTGACCTTCGCAATATTCTAAATTCAAATAGCTGTAACAACTCTATCAACGTATCGTCCAATGTATTTCTCTATTTCATGTACGGTACCACAACTACTTTCTTGCAATTAGAAAAACAATACACTGGTATTACAGTAGAAGGTATGTTTCGTGAGAGATAGGACAGACTAGAAGAGAGGGAAGGACCATAAAATATATGCCCACGAATACAAAACAGATTATGGTTACCAAATGAAAAAACATAGAAAAATATTTAGTTACTTTAACGATACTAGTTGTTACTATCAGTCTTAAGATAATTTTAAAACTTGGTAGTTTTTTCTGGCATTTCCGCCTTCATTTTTATTTGATGGTGATGAGTGCTCTGCGATTCCCTAATATGCATAACCCATGATGCTCTGGGATAATATGCATAACCCATGATGATGATGAGAGAACACGATATAACAATTGTCTAACACACATGTATCTGAATAGTACAATAACTTATTCAAATAACTCTTAAACACAGCGCGTGCTCCGCGTCACGTAAGCCGCTTATCAACAGTTACCAGTTTTAAATATGGCTAATGGATATATGAAATTAGGCGCCATACGAAACACGTGCATGGATTCGTAATTAGTTGATACAATGTAACTAGTATGTATTGTAATCATAACTGGTGAAGCGCGGGAGTGCACTGCACTCCTCTGCCTATCTTTACGGGGTTTACAGGCGTGATATTGCTTTCTTTATTATATATTGTGTACACACGTACACATCTTCACGCCAGGTCGCTCACGGGGTAGGCAGAGAGCACCGAATGCGAAATATCTATGAACTTTGATACCCTTCGCCATCCTTCTACACGCTGCGTACGTACACGCAATGTATTCTGTAAGTAGATTTAATTACGTTCACAAATGCACCCGACCAAAGTAGTGAAATTCGAAGGAGTGAATAATATGCTTTTGAAAAGAATTTATTTGTTTAAACGTAAATCACTCCTGTATTCCCTAAAGAGATAGGCGGAGAACTATAGTAGGTACATCCCCACGTTTCACCAGTCACGTTCGCGTCCCATCATAGAATAGGTGGTGTGTTGCCATACACCGGGTATAAATATAAAATCTGAGTAATTACTAGAAATTACACGTTAGAAAAACCTAATAGTACCGGGCACGGGGATCGAACCAAGACCCTTGACCTCTCGATCCGCAGTCGCGCTTGCAGCCGCTGGACCAACGAAACATACATTTTTGGTCAAATTTACAAAATAATACTTTTATAGCTAAACAAGTGATACAACATTGTCCAAAAGAATAAGACTCTACAATTATTTGTAGAGATGAATTGTAGAGTCAGTACTTGGTACGCATAATCCTCGGGATAGGTCGTGATAAACAGTCTATTTCAATGAGAATTTGTTCAAGGATAGCCGTCCGATAAGGCCTATTGGAAGGAATTTCTAAAATCCTGAAGAAAAAGTGGATAATTTATTGCAAACTATATTATCGAAACAATATTTACGTAGTATTAAAAGTATAAATAAAACAATTTCTCTTACCATTTACTATTCTTTTCAGATTCAAAATATTTCAAAATAAAGGTATTTACTGAAATACTATTTACTCCACGTATTCCTCACGAGAAATACACCAAAAGCGCTGACATTTACGAAATTAGTAATGCCTTGTGCCGATGTGTTCAAAGCAAGAACTCCTCAAAGCTCACACAAGGAAATACCGAACCTTTGAAAGCTCGAAGTCAAAGGGCAAAGCTCACGTTACCGACAGTCTGTTTTTTGCACTGGATTTATTGATGCAGGCGATTGCGCGGAAAAAGTTACTAAAAGTGTGACTTATCGAGCGTGTCGAGCATACATCGGTAATACTTAATTGGCGACTATGACTGGCTTGTTGAATTATTACCACTAATCACTAGGTCAACAGCTTTGTGGGTTCTATTATACTGATTAGTAATAATTTTCTAAATTAGTATTTCAAATGGAACCGCAAGGGAAGCATATATTGATAAATAATACTTATTGCAAAAAAAAATTCTATTATGCAACAAAAACTCTCTTTGTCTCATGAATTTCACAAAACCCTTGTTCGTTATTAAACATGTAAACTGTTCCCTACTGATTGTTGAATCCCTACACGAAAGAGTGTTTTCTTTTTAAGCAATTTTTTTTTTCCATTTTTATTTTTTGCGTTCATATATTACATTTTCTCGATACTCTGCGCTTTGATATTGAAATTCAATTTGCGTTTTCAGCCACGTACGTCCGTGGTAAGTTTCAGACAAGTGCAGCACAACAATTGCTATTTAAAAAAATACGTCTAGAATAGAGTAAACTCATAATCAATGTTGTTTTCGGGTTGTTGTTGTCGGGCCAGATCTCTGTCATTAATATTAATTAAGATAGCGCTAGAACACTAACCCATACTGCTCCAGTGTGAATGAAGAAAATGTATGTATTTGGCTTTGAAGCGATCAATTTTTCGGAAATTTTCTATTTTTCTCCGCTTTCTGCTAGATTTATGAAAAATATGGAATAACATGAAAATAAAGCAAAAAAATACACGTGTGCTTAAACCGATTTAACTTATTTATATTTCATTTGATGGACTTTTAATGCTGTTAGTTGAGGCTTGAGATGACAAAAATTTTGCTATTATAATTATAATTTGCTATATTAACGTGTAGAAATTATTACTGATCTTACTCTACTGTTTTTAAAATTATTTCGAAGTCACGCGTCATCTTTTATTGAAGAAACAAGAGTCACGTTCCCCTAATCGAGCAGTTTAAACGTTACGACACGACCCTACAACAGTTCGCAAAATCAAACATTAAATAACTCTCTGTGCATTGTAGAGTCACGGCAGGAAGAATTTAATTAAAAACAAACGTAAAAGAAAAAGGTATCAAGTTATTGGAAATACCTGCGCACACTGCGCCACACGGCGTGCACACGATCGAAGAAAAAATTTCGTTTTTGCACCCTAAACAACTTCCTACGGAAGTAAAAACGGGACGGCGGTAGAGTTGTAAAGTTTACGTATGGGTGCGATAGAGACGGAAGCCGTGGGAAACATAGGGGTGGCGATATCCCATACGATCGTTGAAGCGAGTCCGCGGAATACGAAATGCTGGAACCATCTGGACAGTCGGCTTGGCCAGCCGCACCTGTGGCGATGCTATCTGCTAATTTACTGTTGACACCTGGACTGTTGCTGTTTATAATTACAATTGGCTTTTTGCGTTTGTGCTCTAATTCTTATTATTACACCTACTCTCGAAAGCCCTTGCGCATTTTGCGTATCTGCATTTTAAAACGGTTTACTAATGGACCAAGGTATTATAACAATTGTATCGTTCTGCTCGAGGAATCACTGCTTTCTGTGTGGTCTGCTCGTCCAGTGACCGTTCTGTTTACACAGAAGGTAAATAATACCTGTATGATAATCATGACAATTCGCTCTGTATGAATGCAAAATGTTTAACAGGCAACATGGTAAAATCACATCTATAATCTCCAAAGAGGTAGACAGAAGAGTGTAGAAAGCTCCCACGTTTCACCAGTTACGTTTACGTTCCACTATGGAATAGGTGGTAAACCTATTTCCATACACCAGGCACATATGCAGACTCCGAGCTACAACTAGAAAAACTAAAAGTGAAAAATCCAGTAGTGCCCGACCCGGGATTTGGACCAAGGCCCTCCCGATCGGAGGACGTGTTTGCTAAAAGTCTAACAAATATTTAGAAATTTTTAAGTTATTTGTATCATCATCCTAATATTCATCATTCACTCATTTTATCAAGAATTGCTCATCACAGCATGTACTCTTCGTCGTTGCGATCAGAACGCTATGAGCAGCTGTCCCAACACATTAGATCGTGTTAAATATAACCAAAAAAAATTCAAAGAATCAATATTTGGAATCAATTATGGAAAATGACGTTTTTAATCCACGAGAGGGTAGACAGAGAACTTTAGTACATACCCAAGATTCATCAGTTACGTTTACGACCAACGTCCCTTCATGGAATAGGGAGGTAATCTGTATTTATTACTACTTTGTAATTTCCTTCACGTTTATTATTTTTACCATCGTCATCAGCCTATTGCAGTCCACTGCTGGACATAGGCCTTTCCTGAGGGAGTATGCCCATAAACCCAAAATTGGGCGTGTGAGTGTAATACGTTGCATCAGTTAACAAACAAACAAAAAATAAATCCATACAATATATCAAAAATAATTTAATTTCTTTCAACAACCACAAGCATAGTCATATCATATTTCCTATTATTTACATTATTTTTTACAAAGTATCGTATGGATAGCTTTGTTTCGATGTACTTGTATATATATACCAAATATACAACCACTTCGTATATATACAAATTATATACTTTCATTGTATAATACATTTTTCTAAATAGTTTTTTTCACAACCAAGTGCGTAAATCACAAAATACAGTGTGGATTTTAAAACCTCTATAAATTTTCAAAATATTACTTATAATTTGGATATTTTACATTAATACAAACATAGGGTTGGTGCTCTATAAATATATTAATATTGTGTATAAAAGCAACACAAAATTGTCATTTTATTGTTCATTCATTTTACAAAGCTTTTAAATTGTTTTCAAAAGAAACTTCTAAAAGGGGAATGAATAATAAAAAAGGCTATAATTAGCCAATTTGTATTGTAAACAAATATCTTATACGATATCAAAAATATGTAATATTCTCATTTTTATTACGCTTCTTAATAGAAGCTAGAGCTTCACTTATATGTATGCATAAGAAAATTGTCATTAAAATTCACTTGAACTTACAAGTTTCAATATTGTATAATAATTAATCCTGTATCTCCGTAATTATTATAAATGTGCAGTCTTATCGTTTAACTGTGTTTTTAGTTTTATCATTTAAAGCTTGCTTTTTGGTCCCAAATCCGTCGAACTTATTATAAACTTAATTCATATACTATATCATATCACACAACTTATTAAATATTTGACAATCTACTAGTAACATTATTAAATATGTATAATTTATACATTTGTATACCTCTGAGATCACAACAATTTATGTGGTTCATATAGAATTACAGTTATATCAGAAAACATGTGTGAAATTTTGAAAATAAGTTTCGCTATGGAACAGGGTATCCTTCTCAGAAAGAGAAAAATTTAGGTCATAATAAAAGAACGATTAAAAGTATCTATTCTAATATTTCCACCCGTTACTGTCGTTTTTTTACTTCGGGTAAATTTTCAGCGATATTTATTCGTGAAAGAATTATAAAACTTTCTTCAGAAATCATTATAAAAACCAGTCTATTATTTCGTTGCGTAGATTATGAACCACTAGAATTCAAATTATTAAAAGTTAATAAGCTACTTCTGCTCCCCAGGGTCGATATGGTTTCGAACTATTCTGGGAGTACTGATGATGCGTAGGGTGGTGTGGATATGGGGCGGGGTAATGCGGGACTGGTGGGGCGGGATGGGGCCCAGGTGGCCCCGGGGGGCCTGGCGGGGCTGGGGGATAGTGGGGATAGCCAGGCGCCGCAGATAGTGGCGCTGCTATCGCCGTGGGCGTTGCTACAGTTGCTGCTGCGGCTGATGTCGTAGGGTCTTGCCTGTGCCCCAGGTCCGTATACCCATGCTGATGCTGTGCAGGTACTGGGGCAGGATATTGAGGGTAGCCCCAGTTTGTTGACTTCGTCGCTAATTCTCTCTGCGCCGCGAAGCATTGCAAATGGCTCATTAGTCGAAGCCGCAGGGGATCTTGGATGTCAAGACCCTCGCAGCTGACCAGATATCTGGCGACTTCAGCGGCGCACTCTCGGAAGCCGATGTTGTGGTAATCCATCGCATATCTTTGAGGATCGTAAGCGAAGGTATCGAGACCTAGAAAGAAGAGTGTTTGATTAATTTTATTAAAAATATACTTTAAATACGCTAAGATTACCCTTCTGATCAAATAAGACGCTTGATCAAGCGGAAAATCATGTAAGAGCCTAAAATCCGCTTTGATCTCCAAATTCCTTTGTAAATACGATATCAGATGGAAATTCAGTATGACAATATGTCAAAGAGGACACCAAGGTATTTTGTTTTTCAAATCGATCTGGTAAGGAGAGAGAATTACGTTCGGTTCCGGACCCAGGGATTATTTGAAAATTGCGGGTAAATTACATGTGTATTGCATTTGGTCTTTCTCTGTGTATTAATAGCACTTGAATCACCCAAATTTATAGGGTGATAACGGGTGCAAGATCACTAATTGTTTTGTCATAAAAATATACAAAGTCAATTCGAGGTTCTGGAAGACAGATCTAGCAAATATCTCTTTAAAAACTGACACATTTTCCGTTCATCCAGTATTATATTATGTATATTCGCGATCGTGGCCATTTACAATCAAGTCGATGAATCACGTTTGCAAACAGGTATGTACAGACAAAAATAAAAATTGTCTCTCGATTTTATACAACAAGGGTGAGAGTAATATTTATACGGCCGGCACACAAACTCCTTTGTCGGCGTGCAGATGCCACTATAATTTGCGTATAAATGAACCACGTACGAATAATAAGAAACGCATTCGACAAACCCTCACGTGTTTCTTATGCAACAAGTAGAAAGAGATAGCGGTCAAATAGCTACAAGTGCGAAAGGGAGGTAGCATAACGGGAACCCCGGTTCCGGTGTTCCTTAGTGGAGGGATCAAGATCCGCTACCCGAGATGGATCGAGGGGCGAGTCACTGGGCCACCGGGCCACGGGGCACGACCAGATGGTGGAAGTCAGAAATTTTTTGGCTTCTATAACACCCTAAACTATTAATATTTTAGTAAAATTACATTCGTGAATTTGTTAATAAAATTCACTAATTGGCCATTTAGTAAGTGATATTTCAGGTTACTTTTTACATAACATCACGACTGTAATCTTCGAAGAGGTAGGCAGAGGAGTGCAGTACACATCCACATTTCACCAGTTACGTTTACGTCCCACTATGGAATAGGTGGTAAACCTATTGCCATGCATCTGGCAACATCCAGACTCTGAGCCACTACTAGAAAATCTAAATTAGAAAGATCCTATAGTATATCCGACCCAGGATCTCTCGATCGGCACTAGTGCTTGTAACCAACACAATCAACGAAGCAGTCAACGAGTTATTTTTATAACGCCAAGGAGTTCCTGTTTAAGTCAATAAAATTATTTAATAGAATATACAAAGGCCCGTAGTATAAATTACACTTAGGTACAAATTCCATTATTATGTTTTATTAAACAATGCTATTTTAGTATGATTATGTACTAGAGCAAACCCTAGTCCCGTCCCACAATACGAATACGTTAAATTTAATTTACTAGAAACTCATTTTATTAGAATCCACGTCTTTTATATTTCGGTTACAAAACGCAAATAAAAAAAATCGCATTGTGTTCTGAACAAAATTGATTTCGTTTTACCAACTCTTCCTATAATTATCTCCCCTTCCTTCCGTTTTCTATATCTTGGGTAGGTTTGTGTCGTACTTTTTCTATAGTTTTTTTTTATATACAGGTGTGGCAACCCTTTCATTCGACGTTTCCGGTTGTCAATGCACACGCGTGATGAGATAATATGAGAAAAGATTAGGTTTTTGTTGTGTTGGATCCATTTCTTTGGTGACGTCTATCCAAGTTTGTGATTAAGTGCTTTATCTTTTTTATTAAAATAGAAGAATATTGTTTGCATAGAGATAATAATGAATTAATTCGCTTAAAAATTAACGCTTGTACCTAACTATTTGAACATATTAAAAATAAAAATATTCTAATTGACTTATTACTTATTTCTTTCAAGCATAATTCTATACCCGCCCTAGGAGAATCAAGTCATTCATTCATGAATAGTTCGGTATAAATAGCTTAAAATTAAAAAAAAACTGGTTAAATTAATTTAATTCCAAATTCGAATATTTATATAATATTAAGTGACATATAAAGTTGTAAATACTTCCCAAATATGTGCAATGTATAAAATATTGTACAATTAAATATGATTAAAATAACGCTTAATAATAAAGAGTATTAATACGCTATCCAATTAAACTGGATCATACCTCCAACCAGCGGAATAAATTCACGTCCGCATAAATCCATCGATAAGCGGTATTCCCCCGTTCCCTCCGCGAGTACCATTTAGCCATCCCTCTGTTAGGGTGGGCAGTGTGACAAGGCGGGCCGCTCGGTTCCCACGCGCGCTTTTTGCTGATAGCAAATATGTTGGCACGATAAACTGATTATCTGTATCTTGTTTTGTTTGTAAGGGTTATATATTTTGCTGTTATACTTTAAATATAGTAACAAATATATGTATGTATGTGTTAACAAAACATTTAATGAAGTGAATTTGAATGTAATTAATATTTTGTTTTATTATTCAATACAAAATTGTACTGTAAAAATTAATTAATGTTACGAATAAATATATAACAACAATAATAATATGTATAAGACAAAGAAAAAATAATAGGCAATTCAAAATTAACAATTTTTCGAATATGACGGAGATTAAAAATAGATCATATCATCCAACTTGACCAGTTGATAATAATCGTATATCACTTCCTGGGCCGTGTGCTGGCTGGCGCCAGGTGCGCGCCGCACTCTACCTGCGATCTCTACCTTTCGGGCCTTAAATGTGTCTCGCATACTAAACTATCGTACCTATTAACACAGTCAGCAAACGATTTTTAATTTGCATAACAAATTAAACTCTGACGGTAGTAATATGGATGGATCGAAACGGTAATAATTTTATTATTGATTTTAAAATTTAGTTTATGGTACAATGTAATAATGAAATGCACTCTAAAATAATGAGTAAACTAAATATAGACAAATATAAATGTAACAATTTAGACATATTATGCTAAGCACGTTCTAAATAATAGCTATACTGAGCCATCATTAAAAAAACAATTAACTTCATTCAATTACTCGTTCAGAGGCAGTGAATGGGAGAGCCGCTGCCGGAGGTTGCGGTTTTACAACCGACGCGCGCGTACTACGCGTGTGAAACTACGCGAGTATGGACATAAGGTTATTTACGTTCCGGGAGTGACTGGGGAATAGCTGGTTTTTATTTTATGACTTATTATTAATCGTATGTCAAATTATTATTGATTATTATTGAAGTTATTCACTATATTGTCGGAAACGTAACTTGTGAAATGTGGGAGTGTACTGCACTCCTATAAATACCTCTTCGGAGATTGAAAGCGTGATGTTATGCAAAGTTACTATGCATACGACAATGTGTGAATTTAATTAAATGTGGATTTCATGCATTAGTAAAAAAAAATATATGTATTTAATGTTTGACTTTACTAAATGGCGGTGTTCAACCACAAAATGTAGAGACTGGGTAATTTTACAAAAAAAAACTTATGGCAAGTGGGCGTATCGTGAATTATGAGACCACTTAAATGTCAATGGATCGCCGGAAGGAAGATGGAATTATGTTGAATGTCAAATTGCGGTTTGAAATTGTGGTTTTAGGTTAACGATTAAATTTTTCACTGGTGTAAGAATTTCGTTACGACATATGTTAAATGTAACAAACGTAACTTCACGCATGTAATCCCCGAAGAGGTAGGCAGAGGAATGCAGAACACTCTCACGTGTCACCAGTTACGTTTACGTCCTAACATAGAATAGGTGGTGAGCCTATTGCCATGATCCGGGCACAAATCCACACTTCAGGTCACTATTAGAAATTTTAACCAGAAATTCTAGTTAGAAAAATTAAATAGTACCCGGCCCGGGATTTGAACCCAATACCTCTCGATCGGTAGCCGTGTTCGCCACCACTCTACCAAGTAGGCATTCGGTCAACATATGTAAATTCTGTTTTATTATTAAGACTTAATTATATTAAATTGTAACGGGTTAATGACGATGATGATTAAATTTTAAGTATGCTTAAGCGTTACAGTGAATATAAATCCAAAACCAGTTTTTTAACTAAAACCGAAACCACAACCGAATATTCGGCTCCTTTGTAATTTCAGTGGAAACTGAAACTTAAGATGGTACATCGAATGATAATGAGTAAAATAATTGGTATCATACCCAGTAATCAAATATTTTCCCTAGTTTCCCAGTAGATAATGACTTCAGACTACATGAGATGCTTTTATTTATTATATTATTGGATAACTTTAATAAATGTATATTAATCAATCATACTAACTGTCAAGGAACGTATGAAACTAAGAAATGAATGTAACGTTTATATAAGTTGGTTGTTATTTTACCAATAATAAAAATATGAGCGTTCCGAATATTCTTAATTCGTAAATTCACATTATTCTATTGAACCAGGTCCCTTACTGGGTAGACAGTGGGTCCCAAGTGTCAAGTAAATCCATCCTTATAAACCAGATGCGTTTCTTTCATAACTTCTGTTATGCATACAGAAGTTAACATTTAAAATGAAAAGTTACTTAGTTAAATATTTGTATAGACGTATGTCAATGTCATGAGATACCCAGTTCCCACGGGTCATAAGACGCTTCCGGGTCCGACAGGTGTCCGAGTTGTCCATCCCAAAAGCATGTTACATTCACATATGTGTTAGAGAATTGATTGATCCTATTTACTGAATATTTCCTATCCCGTTTTAGTTATTTAGTTATTTTCCTATTTATTCTTTCTCATTACTACTTCGTTGGTCGTGCTGGTTGCAAGCGCGACTGCCGATCAAGAGTTTCCGGATTCAAATCCTGGTAGTGAGCTCGGCGGTGGATTTGTGCCTGGTGTATGGCAGTAGACTCACTATC
>DWTO01003085.1:0-13025 GCA_018244755.1 Jemadia pseudognetus | reverse complement strand
CACAGTTGCCCCCCCACGCTGCTCCCTCTATGGCTCCTGTGAGTGCAAATATGGCACAAATGGCACAAAATATGAGTCACCACGGAAATTTGTCACATGTAAACCCATTGCTGGCTGTAAGCCCAAGCAAAGCCCCAAGTACAAGTGCCCCTTTGAGTTTAGTTCAGGAGAAGGCTCTTACATCACAGCCCTTGGCTTTGACAAGAACACCAGATAAGAAAGAACCAGATACAAGTGCTCAAGCAAATGGTACTATTGAATCCCCAAAATCAGGCACTAATACTCCAGCAGCATTAAAACCACAAAATCCAGAAAGTAATAAAGATAAGCAAGATATTGCAAAGACGTCACCTAGTACACCAAAACCACCTGAAAAATCAGGTAACACACCAAACACACCACAAAAAAGTGAACCTGCTAATTCAGTAAGCCAAGTTGATGGTCCAGTACAACCCAAAGTAGTGATGGCTAATGAAGCACCAGAGAAATCACCTTCTAAGCCTAGTGAATTAAAACCTGCCCAAACTGCTGACACTGTACCAATACAGAGTGATAGCAAACCAGTCCCTGAATGTGCAAATGACAGTCAGTGTCAGGATAAACTCATAACTCCACAAAAGCAAGATACTTCTTCATCATCAGTTGATAATGCTAAAGTAGAGACACCTGCCAAACCTGAGGACAAAAATATAGATGAATTAAAAACGGAAAAGCCGTTAGAAGAGACCAAGGAAGTGGTTAAAGATGATAAAATTGAACCACCTAAGCAAGAGGAGGTTGAAAAGTCACAGAAATCTGAAGAGAAACTTGAAGAAAAGAAAGTAGAGACCAAAACAACGAAATCAGAAATAAAAGTTACACCCAAGTCTACTTTAAAATTGGCAACAGTAACACCTCCAATGAGAAAACGAAGGCAAGTTTCAGAGAAGAGTGATGGAGTGACACCGGCTAAGAAAGTATCTGATAGTGATTCAACTCCTGATGCAAGGATCAAGAGGAACCGCACTAAGGTTAGTAATACTCTATATATATTTAATGGCTAAAAAATTAGTATTCCACCATCATGCCTACCATGAAATATCAGCAGGGCAGGAATTATAAATTAGAAGGAAGGGATTAGGGACCAGTTACAACTTGTAGGCTAAAATGTACATCTATTGGAATAACAACCCCAGTATTGCTAAGTAGGTTTCAAAATCCACTATGTAGATCTCTAGTGATTGCTAATAAACATGACTCATACAATAGTAAAGAAACATATAAACATTAAATTTCCAGAGTTGTGACATACATGTTTCATGTTTATGTTTCACACGAATCTATTTCATTATGACGTCCACTGTTGAGATGCTATCTATGTCCTTGAATATTTGATTTCTGTTTCTGCAGTTTCACACCTAACATTCCAGTTTGCTTATCACATAGTGTAAAGTTTAGAAGCACTTGCTAGCGGTGATCTAACTTTGTTTCCTGATCCCACTCAGTGGGATATATTTTTAAATCTGTTCATAAAATTGTTTGATAGTGATGATGTGTGTGTAAAATAGTTTAAAGAAATTCATCTGTTGTTTCAAAGTTTGTAAAGTTGTGTTCTTGTTTCTATTCTGAATAAAGTATAATTTCTATAAATGTTGGATTGTTAGAATACTATGTAGTAATTACCTTTTTGATCTGTTGGTGTCATGGAACCACTATTTCCTCTACATACTATGATGTTTAATCTTCATGTACTCGTGTGAAAAAGTATTACACATAATTATACTCTGTGCATGGTGTCTCAGACCAATAGTTTATACATACATATCCTCATGCCAGGTCCCTTGTAGGGTAGGCAGAGAGCACAGAGTGCCAAATATCTCTATTCTTGCACAAAAGTTTATCTCATATTTATTATTATAATGATATACTTTTTAGTGGTTATTGTATTTTGTCTTAAGAATAGGTTATATTTAAATAAAATAAACCAGAAAATATATTAATACCTACTTTAAGTTTATTAAGTATAAACAGTCTTTTTAATTACACACTTAAAAAATTATGTAATATTTGGTACTGTAAGTATACTAACAGTAACAATATTTTTTTTTATGTTAACTCAAAAAAAACATTTAAATAAATTAAATGAAAGTAATAAAAATCATAATATAACAGAAACATATTAATCATTAATGGTTAAAGGAACAGTCAAAACATATCATAACTATATGCTCGAGACATTAATATTTTGCATTTGATGCAATCTACTTAACAACAAATTAAGAAGCTACTAAAAAGCACAAAGTCAGTGTTGCTAGTTTTTTAGAAAAGAGTCTGTTCATGATTTGTCGGTCTGAGTGACCAATGTGCAAGTATACGAAGGTTAAGTAACTTATTGGCATAAATAAAATAAAAAGCCTCATGTAGTCGTGAGTTAGACTTTACAACAGATATCCCCGAGCTATGGAAAATGAAATAAATATTTGTTTAAATTTGAATGTTCTATAAATAATTACAATTTTACAGATTCATTTACTAGATGACCATACCACATTATGATGTTGTTGTATGAAGCAGTGGACACTCAGCCATGTTTATAAAAGCAAGTTTTATGTTTAATTTTTAAATATTTTTATGTAATCTATTATATTTGACTTGCATTTGTCCACAGCTGCACAGTAATTTTTTTGGTCTTGGTTTAAATCAACATTACTTACTGTTGTGTTTTGGTGTAGAGAATTACTTATACATGTGAAGTTAATTTTACTCTCAAGGGTTACTACAAGTTGGTGTTTTCACATAACATTAGACAGATTCTATATATATATTTACTGTTATTTCTAATATGTTAATAGCTGGACCTGTATTTACATCTACCTAGAATCAGCCCATTCCTAAATAGACACAAGTTCAGTATGAACACTAAATATACTAAATATAAATGGTATTAATGTGATGGTGGTATCAATTTGCTACATAGCCAATTACTATCCGGAACAATGAAACTATTTTACTTAGAAATTTTGTATCACGATGTCTCAGATTAAATCAAACCGTATTTTGAGACAATGTTAAAAAAACATACTTTATGTGTGTGTTGTTGCATTGAGACATGTTTTGAATAAAGTAATTTTTCTTACATTTGTTCATTATACTAAGTCTATTATTCTCATTCATTATTATTATTGATATGTTGTTTTCTTTAATGATATCATGCTGACACGTATATATTTTATTTGTGTATACCTTAAAATATTTATCAGTCTGGGTGACTAGTATATTTCAGATAATTATTGCAGGTGCAGTTGTACCAATCGCCAACTCCAGAAATCGCAATGGCGACGAAGCTGTCAGCATCGGCGGGCCGTTCTACACCGACCAAACAGAATGATGACAAACTAATAGTTTTTTATAAGTAAGTTTCTGCATTAATGTATGTAAGTCACATTTCAATGTCTATTTAGGAACAATGAATCACAAGGGAGGTACATGTACAATTGTAAATAAAATAACGGATTTTTAGAACAGCAGTTCAGTGTTCTTGACCTCCATATTTTCATATATTGAAGATCTGATCACGACATGACATTGTGTAAATGATAATATGACCTTCAGTTCATAGACATTATACCTTGTACACTCATGTCTAAAAATATACATTGCTTTGAGTCAAATATTTATAACTGGCAAAATTGTATAATACAAAAGGCCATACCTACATTTCAATGTTTAATTTATGTTATTGTCCTTTAAAATATCATATTTGTAATGCTCAAATAAACAATTAATTTAAATTACAATAGAACAAATATAAAAAAAAATTAAGGTAAAATTTGAGTAAGTGCTGTATGTACCAAATGGGGGGAAACAGTATTAAACTTTAACTTTAAAATGGAGTTGATACATAATATTAATAAAGATACAGATGTCTATGTTGATAATAGTTCTAGGCTGTAGTTCAGTGTTGTTTCTAGTTTTTAATAACATTCGTAAATATTAATGTGATACACACCTAGGTTTGTTGGTATTTCCAAGTACAACTAACGATCAAGAGGTCGTCCTGGGTTCAATTCCCAGGTCGGGTACTATCGTGTTTCAATGTCAATAGGCTTTTCCGTTTCCTTTTCCATAGTGGAACATAAATATATCTGGTAAAACATAAGAGTGTATAACATTCCTGTGCCTACCTTTTCGGTGATTACATTGATGTTCAAAACTTCGAAATTTTTATTTAAATTATAAATACTGTGTGTTTGTCCTACAGAAATGAATATTTAGCTGTACGTAATGCAGAAGGAGGTTTCTATGTGTGCCAAGCTATGCAGAATGTGTACCGTACCACTCGGAAAATCAAAATACGCTGGCTCTCACAGGACAAAAGTGACTCCACAGGGGAAACCTACAAGCCAGATTTTTATGATGTCACTGGTATGATTTAGCTTTATCTTGTGTTACATTAATATCAAAAAATTAATATACCTGTAACAGATAAGTAGATCCTATTAATATCTAATATTTTTTTGTAACATTAAAATGAAAATTATAATGTACTTGAACAATAACACCAGGTTGATTGTTTCATGCGCATTTCCTCAACTCTGAGGAAAATATGTGATAAAAAGTGTTGTTATTATTTTAAGTACATATTTCCAAAGATTATAATATAGGCTTTTAAGGGTAGTAAAAGATCAATAATCGAATTATTGATCAAAATAATGGAAACTATCATAAAAATAATGTAACTTATATTTACCAAAAATTTATGTTTATTGATGAAAAACAGTTTTACTTATTGTTGTCTTCCAGAGCTATAAGGAATCAATTCAATTAAATTAGAATTGGTTATTTGACAATAGTCGTCTGACAATGTATCTCTGATTCTTTCAATAGATATGGAGTGTGTGCTTACAACGCTGTCAGTGTCTCGGGCGGGCGGCGGAGGCGCTCAGCGGCTGTGCACGGGCGAGCACGCCAGAGCCACCTCTATACTGCAGAGGGCTCTGCGGGCGGAGCAGGGGGAGAATGCCACCAACATGCCCGTCACCGAGGAACACCCCGATGGATGTATGTATTGAATCATTACTTTTGTTCTATATTGCATTCACATTTCTGTACATTCTCAAATATCAGTGTTGTCTTATTTGATACTAAGTCAACAATGCATGTATTTATGACTATGTTCACTTAAAATATATTAATTTTCTAATTTTTTTTTATGAATTCGTATCTTTGCTTCAAATTAGTACTTACTTGTTAAAGATGTCATTTTAGTGAGCCACCACATTTGATCATAGTAAAAGTTTCACATTAGAGTTTAGCTGCCGAAGTGTTTCCAACTTTCATTACATATAATGTGATAAACACAGTGGGTACGACTCCACCTTTAATCATAATCATAAGCTTATTATAAGTTTCAATTGTATGCTTTTATGTTTTGCTTCCCTGTTTGTTTTTGTGTATATATATTGAGTCGATACTAAGTACTGACGTTTCAATGAAGCGGGTGTTTCAGTGGACCTGTCTCTGTACACTGACGAGTCGCAGCTGGAGAAGAAGTCACGCAAGCGAAACAGCTCCAAGTCGTCGCCGCGGACCAAGGCGGCGGACGAGGCGAGCGAGACCGCCGTGAGTCATTCAACCATACATGCATGCATACTAACAAGCATACATAAAGACATTCATACAAGCATTATATTGATTGCACCAGTGTTTATGGTGATTACAAACTGCAAGCGGACAGTCAAGCCGTAAGAATAGCTAATAATTTCAAGTGAAGATAACATAAAAGGTGAAATAGTTTGTTTGTTATATAATTTTCACTTTTTGTGCATAACCAATCTGAGCTGGCGCAGCGTGATGGAGTTCGAACTATGGACACTCAAAAAACACTGCTGCCGTTAGTCGTATTCCATATAATACGTCTATTAAAATTAAAATAAAGCTAAAATAATAATAAAAATTTAACGAATTATTGGGAAGCTGCGGAAATGTTTAACCGTGTTTGGGATTTGAAATAATGATGCTACGATAACAAGTTTGACCACTAAAAGTGATAGCGGGTTGTAAATCAGCGCGACGTATTTTATAGAGAGCCTCTTGCAATAAATAAGGCGTCAGTTAACGAGACTAATATCCCAGGAAGCCACCCCGGCAAGCAAGAAGCCGAAGACGCCGGCTCGGCGCGGGCGCTCGGTGGCGGCGCCGGCGCCGGCGTCGGCTAGCAAGGTAGGCATAGTCCGACGGATATATAGACATGTACGTATCCGCCATCATCGCCTTACTTACCGTGCGTGACGCGTGTGGAGTGCCAGTGTGTGCGTGCGTGTGAGAGTGCGCGCGCGCCGGCGCCGCGGTCGCCTGCGCGCGGTCGCCGGGGCCCGCGCGTGTCTGTTTAGGTCGTATGACGATCGCGGTTGCATCTGTTGTGTCAAAACCGATTTGATAGTTGAATAGAAATATGTGTATTGGAACGCGTATTTGAAATTCGAATTAAGAACTATGATATTAGCCAGTTTAAGTTATTACGAATTTTACCGAATTAATTGTGATGTTATTCAACATATTTTTTGCAATAGAACTTCTTTTGAAACTTAGAACATCGTTAAGTTACATTTCTACTTACCTTGGTTAGATGATTAAATTGTATGTACTAGCCAAGAAAAAAAGTTACATAAATGAAAAATGTCATTGTATGTTGTTGATAAAAAATTACATTAGTATGGTACATTTGTACAGTTTTACCAATAAATACAGTCAATACTTCAACCAGTAAACTTTAAATAACTTCTATTGCATGCATTGTAGAAACTAGATCGACCAATGGCTGAAGTTTAGTCGTGCAAACTTTAGTGAGTGGTTGTTTGTAATCCGGTTTTGAACTTTATAATATATTTTTTATATAGAGCATGAATATGTCCTGAATAGCTCTAAAGAACTATAAGAACTCATCCTAAAAATTATAATAATTTTATCAGACCGACATAATTATGGTAACAGACAAAGTATCAATTAAAAGAAGTACAATTGATTGTTAAAATTATTTTGTTGTTTATGTCTTTGTATTAAGACAGCGGCAAAATGTTTACCATTCATATAATTCAAAATGGCTGCAATATTTTAAGGCACATTTAAAATATCCAAATATGTACTTTAAATGAATATTTAATAATTCCACTCTTCATTGAAACAATGTTGAGCAACAACAACTGTAAGAACTCTGCTAGCAGCCATTTTGTTTTTATTTTAAGGTAAAGTCACGCGTCACAAATGCTTATTTTCTGTGATACGACTAAAGTTTAGTCGCTGGAGTATTGACTGAACACCTAAACAGACATAAGTTAAGACTGTGGGAGACGGGATATACAGTACTTGGAGAATTTTGATTGGTAGTTATGAGAGTTGTCTAATTTTAATGTATGTATGTGCATGTCTATATTACAAAATAGATATATTTAATATTGTTATACGATTCCAGTGAATCCTGATTATTTTGATTGGGTCGAGGTATTATAATTTTTTTTAATTTTATTCATACATCACCTACATTAAACATTTCATAATTTCATGTTTTTTTCATCATTATCTAATATAAAAACAACTGCAGCTATGTTTAAGTTAAAAATATACATTATTTAAATATACCTATGTCTACATATTGAAAATCATTAAATGTTCTGTTTGATTGACAAACACAAATCACTAAAAGTAAAATAGAAAAATAAACAATTTTTGTCTGGTATATTAAATTATTGTTCGTATTTTCTAAACTTATTGTTTTAAGGTGATTATGAATAAATTTTTTTCATACTGCATAAATTTGTTACTAAACATGTGTCCACATTCAATTTACTCGACCAGATTTCTTTTAATAGTGTCATTATTAACAGCAATTATTTCTGATGGGTTATTACTGGTGTTTATATGGTCTTATAGTATATGAAAGCATGGTGGAAATATTGAGATAAACATTACTTTCAAACATTACAAACAAAACTACTATTGAAGGGCATAATGCAGTTCTTATTTAATTATTATTGAATCGAGAGCAATGATATTGTACATCAGTGATTCATTGGCTGGAAAGGAAATAAATATACCATTTATTTGCATATCTCATGTCAAATTACAAATAAAATGTCGGTTAGTGTCCAAAAATTTTAATAAACTATATTATAAAGTATGAGAGTAATAGTAACTATGAGTGTTTCACTTAAGTTATGTCTCAGTTCTGTTTAACTAAGACTGCTGGAGACCTTTGTGGAGATGTTTACGTAGTAGGTGAATGCAGGTCCAAGAGGAGAGTTCAGATGTTTGATTCTATGTCAATCTGCTCACATTATTGTAGTCAACTTTATGTAACAAATACTTTTGTAATTTTATTTGTTTAGTTATTTACTACAATAGTATTCATGGCGTAGTCTGGTATCAATGAGCAGAGTTATTGTAAAACATAACATCACGCCCGTAATTCTCGAAGAGGAATGCAGAGGGGTGCAGTACACTCCAACTTTTTACTATGAAGGTGGTGCGTCTATTGGCATACACCGAACGTATGTACAGATTCCGAACCACTTCGAGAAAATAGAAGTAAAAATTATCTAATAGTGTTCGACTGGTGATTTGAACCTAGGACCTCGCGGTCGGCAGTGGTGCTGCCCCGCTGCACTTATAAAACGTTAAAAAGAATGACATTTCTAAAACATTTCTCAATATTTCTTCTCCATTATAGTTTATATTTTATTCACCTTCATCATCATTGCTTGGTTTTTTTTTCTTTCAATTTATTTTATCTCAATCTTTTAGACCTATTGTTTTAATATTACATGTTTGCGTGTTTGATAATTTCTTTTTATATATATCCAAGCATGTTTCTTATGCATGCCTTAAATCTCATAGTATAACTTTTTTTCACCTTTATTTGTAAAAATTTTAAAGCAGTGTTTTAGCTATTAAATACGAGTATGCATAACAGTTGAATATGCTACTTTTTTATATTTCAATTTATATGAGGGAAAATATGAAGATACATTACAGTAGCTAAAATGTTGCCATTAATTTTTATTAATAAGGGTCATTATATACAGACATAAACGCAATTTATAAGTTTAGGAGAGAGAATCTTTTAAAGATGTATAAAAACCTGTACATTTCCGAACAAGATTTATGTAATCATGTTATTTTTTGCGTTTATGTTTGAGTTATAAAAAAATACAAATAAAATACATTAATTGTTGATTAATTACCAAAAGTAAATGAATTCGATTGTTTCAATATGGACTTTATTTCAGTCTTATTTCGGTGAAAATATTTGTTGAACTAAACGCTTATTATATCGAGTAATATATTTATAGGTGTGCATTAAGAAATATTCAAATAATAATTTCTAGAACATTATGACTTTGTACTGAGCAAGAACTTAATTTGATACATTTAAATTAAATCAAATTGTCTTTACATACCTAATTGTGATAATTTCGTGCTCTGTGTTAATTAATGAACATTGAAAACTTGTTTGTATACATATAAAATTATATACATATGAGAAACCTTTTACTGTTCCTTTTCAAACACGCTTGTCTTAGATGTTATTTAACTAGGGCCGTATTGAAACAATTCAGTCCCATAGGTAGGATTTTATTCCCGATATTAAATTCCTTTGCACATAATGCGACAGATGCTTTTAACCCCATGGAAATCCACAGACGGCCACCGCGGTAACAGAGAAGGTGAAAACAAAGACTCCACCAGCCAAACGCACTCCGACTAAGGCGATGACTAAACTGGAGTCGCCGGTAGTAACGCCGAAGAAAGGGAGGCGGTCAGGGAAAGGTAGGTTTGTTTGATGAATATAACCTGATATTGAATTGTTATATTGTATGTTAGTAATTGCTAATAAAGTAAAAAAAAACCTTTACAGAAAGAAAATCCGCTCCCATAACGCCCATCCCCTCCACGTCGACAGGCAAGAGCACCCGCACGCCGCGCAAGCCGCCCGCCAAGAAATAGTACGCGCCGCGCCGCCGCAGTGAGTGGACAGTTACAGTGTGGCACAAATTGTACTTTTCATTAAATCGTAAATTTTTTTTTACCTTCGGACCGAAAGAATACGGTGACGATAAGAACAAAGAAGGAAACAATTGTACTGTTCGTTATGTTGCGGTACACATTTTCGTACTCGTTCTTAATTTTGTCTGTTCGTGAAACGTAATAAATAATCTCTTTGTAATGGCAACACGGTACACTAATATACGATGAGCGTTTCGACGATGATTACATGTATAAGGAATTGTAAAAAATGTTGTGTTAAACGCCTAAATATATTGTGAGATTTGTCGTATGTGGTTTCTAAGTACCGAGTCGTGTTAGTGGTTCAAGTTTAAGTAATTTTATGTTAAATGCATGTAAAATAAAATATAAACAGTCTCTGTCTTAATGTATTCGTTCGATTTGCACAGCGGATGCCCTTTTTTTTTTTAAATATTGCACAATGAGGAATTGCGTTTAAAATTTAATTTGCAAACGACGTTATGGATTTCCGAAAGTGCTTTTTTTAAATGTTTTTTTTTATTATGGTGTTTGTATTTCAGTATATATATTATTTTCTAAGCATAATATTTTTTTAAACTTGTATAACTTGTATTGGCCACTTTTTCAAGGAATGTGTATTTATGTCTATGTACGTAGTGTGTGCGTACGCGTCACTGTGTTCACGTTGATAATCATTTTAAGGATAACTTTCATATTAAACTTATACATGTAGCAGTGGGCTATATAATTACTTTGACTTGTGAAAAGATAACATTTCGAAATTTTTACTTCTATTCACTTGTTTGATTGCAATTTTTTCTTTTCAATTTTAATTTCATTTTTCTGTTTTAAGTGAAGCAATTTTATTGTTATTTTGAAATGTTGTCTTACCTTTCATTTATACAATATTGGTGTCCGAGGACATCGGACAGTGGTCGTGTATGTATCGTTAGCACAAGTTGTCTTTTCGAAGAGCCTTAATTGTATGTAGTTATATTATTGTAGCAAATAAATTTTTTGAAGAATATTTTTTGTCGCGGGTTCCGTGCGGGTGGGGAATGTCGGATTAGTAATCAAAGCAATATTGAAGTAAAATTAGTGAAATAATGTTTAACTGTTAAGATTTAATGATTAATTCTGTCAATTTCATTTAATAAAACATGTCTACATGCGAAGAAAAGTTGAAAACTCAGTTGAGTAATGTATGTGTACGGAATTCGCATATATATGAGCGTATTGTATAAAAATATATATAATTATGCACCGCGAGCGGCGCTACGTTCCCGAGAACGGTATAGTTCGGTAAAAGATACACAGGTGTGCTCACGTTGTATTTCGTGAGTTGGTTTTGATTGGAGGGAAATTATTTTCTACACCAATCGTAGCGTTGGCCGAAAAAATGTTCAAATGCGAAACACATTCTCAGCGTATTTTCTTTACTTTTCTTTGTAACAACGGGCATTGTTACGTTTCCGCACCATCTCAGTACCATGTATTTTGTTCATCACAAATTACAGTCATTCATTTATTTTAAAATTTAACACGTTAATTGCCTTTTATTAACTATTATACTTTAAGTGCGATTATTTTTAACAATTAACAACGTTGAATTTAACGAGTAAGTAGGTACTGTAAATAAAACACCAATTAATAAAAAAATATCATATATTTTAACGTAACTGTTAGCGAGCGAGTAACTCTATTTCTTCGCCCGCAACGAGCTCCCCGCGGCGAACGAATGGGGTCACTCCCTGCCGCAGTGACCGGCGATGGAGCTATATTATATTGAGCGAGGTATTTTTTACCTCCGTTTAAAATTAATCAATTGATTTATAAGTTTTTTTTTTGTATAAGGATTGATCTTTAAAATTCTAAACTTTTTAGACTATTCGATTTATTGCAACGGAATATTGTATATTAGTACAAAGTATTTGAAATATGATTGAGCGATGTTTTTAAAAACATGAAACTGAATTGACTGTTTCGCTTCACTTGAGAGTATGTTATTTTGATACCACTTGTGTTTTACTTTCGATTAGGGACATCGCGATGTCGCTGTAAAGGCGGAACGAATGAAATTCAAAAATGTCTTGTATCACAAATCTGGACCAAACATTTGTCATTGTGAACCTTTGTGATGAATTCGTGGGGAACTGTACAGATGACTACCAAACGTTATGTTCACTGCCTACTGTAAAATAAACATGGAGTATCTTATAGATAAATTAAATCTATTCTATCAGCTATTAGGACAATTTAAAGTTGTTTTATAAACAATGATATACATAATATAGCCAGGGTGCCGTAGGTGATATTTTTGTGAAAAACGTGTGTTAAACGCCGTCCCGAAGGGTGGTTAATATAGAGAGCCTACGGAGCCTTTGTACCGTACGATGGACGCCTACACATATTTTTCTTGTGTTACATTAAAGCCGATAGCGACTTTGTGAAGTGAGGTTGTTTTGAGTTGTGGCGTACATTTTTGTAACACCGTTCCCCGCGTAGGGGCGACCTCATGTTCTTGTGTTGAAGCTCTCGAGAGCGTGTGTGTGTGCAAAACATTAGAAAATGTAAGTACCTAATTTTAGGTGGTAAATAGGTTAATTTCTAAAGAGAATAAGCTTAGAGGTATAAATTATTGCGTGTGTATTTTCTGTTCTAACGTGTACGGAGCGAATGTTGATACCGGGTCTCCGGTACAATAGCTGTAAAACATATTTTAGCGTTTTTATACAAATGAAGATATCAGTCGAAATCTATTGTAACAGAAAGTCCACAAATTTATATGCAATTCAGAAATAAATATAAATAATTTAAGAAAATAGTGTTTTTATTTCCTAACAGTTCACCTCAAAGGTGCTTTATCGTGGGTGTAGTTTTTGACATAATGGGCCCCTTCCGTATTTAACGATATTCAGGTGACAAATTATTCACCTGAAACTCCTAAAATTAAATTCCGTAACATTATGGTTGTAATCCTCGAAGAGGTAGACAGAGGAATGTAGTACACTCCGACGTTTCAC
>DWTO01003084.1:0-13025 GCA_018244755.1 Jemadia pseudognetus | reverse complement strand
GAGCCACTACTAGAAAATCTAAATTAGAAAAATTTAGTAGTGCCCGACCCGGGAATTGATCCCGGGACCTCCCGATTGGCAGTCGCACTTGCAACCAACACGCCCGACGATACAGTCAATTGGTAAACAGCCGAAATAATTCGAAATCTCAGAGAACACACTCTCGAGGATTACAGGCGTGATATTACGTGTTTTTACTTCAAAATAAATCATTAAAAATGTATAATGACTTCAACTGACCAATCCTTACAATGAAGTTCATCGCCTCTGTCTCGTCCAACATGGAGAAAACGTTTTCAACGGGAATGTATACGTTTTGCGTGTGCTCCAGGAAATCTGCGTCCTTCTCGCACTTACACGGACGTCTGTAAAACACAAATTGTGTTTGAAACTTAGTGCGATGTGTTTTTCAAATATTTGTCACGGACACACATCTACACTGCGGTGAACAAAGTTTGTTTCAGGTACATATGTACTATATCTCCCGTTGGGATTCAAACCCGGCGCATGGAGAAAATGTATGACCTCTATGGCTGCATCTCTCAATCATTGACTTTACATTCGCATAAGAGACTTGGAATATACGGAGTTTATAAAACAAAGCGTATTTAAATGTTTTTGCAAAAAAAAAAAAAATTTATTGTATTACTATTTCACACCTGTAAACAATCCTTTTGCTTGGAATATTGGGTAGAAATAAATCAACCTCAAAATAAAATTTGTCAGCGAATTCGTCGTTTACAAGTACGGTCCACATCATTCTTCCTGAAACGTAAATATTATACACATTATATTAAATACATTAAAGGAATATTTCTAGAGAAAAAAATACATTTACTTAAGTATTGAAAGTCCTGTAATAGATTTAACAAAATAAAAAAAGATAATAATGATGAATGTGGAGGAGGCGAGGCAGGTATGTAAGGATAGAGCTATTTGGCACTCGGTGCTCTCTGCCTACCCCGCAAAGGACTTGGCGTGATGATATGTATGTATGTAATAAAGATAATTACAATCTTACTCGGAATAAACTATACTCTAGATAAAGGTTCACTCGGAGTAAAGAGAATCTTATTTGACCAAGACCGTGACCAGAATATTACGATACAACAAACTGACTCGTAAAATGTTTTACATCTCACCTCCTCTTTTGTCATAAATTTGGTAAACATTGAATATCCTCTCGAAGCATTTAAGTAAAAAGTAGTTGAGGACCGGCTCGGTCCTTTTTGCGTCCCACTTGTCCTTCACGGTGATGAAAGGCAGTTCTGTAACCCGCTGTTTATGCTCCGTAAAACAGTGCTCCATCCACTGGCCGGCGCGGCCCTCCCACCGGCACTCACCTGAAAAAGATTGTTAAGTCAACTGAGTATCACACTAATATATTGCAGTGACAAAGTTTAGTTTGTATCCTAGGGAATTTATTTTAAAATATAAGCCCTGTAAACCCCGAAGAGTTAGGCAGAGGAATTACACTCCTACGTTTCACCAGTCGCGTATCCGGAAATTTATTTATTTATTTTAGTATTCAATTTTACTACTAAATACGAAATTCCAGGATCAGGATGAGTGCCGATTAGGGGAGGTATAAATCCAGCAACGGATCCCAGAGGCTGATGGATAGAAGGATGGACTCAATTCTAAATTTATGTCTTATCTGTATTTTGACATTACGTTATTACTATTGACAAATTAAGTGATTATTTGTTTAATCAAATTTTAATATATTGACTTTTTAAAAAGTGTCACTTGACTGTCTAGTTGGTTTAGAGGTTGCAAGCGTAAGTGCTGCGCAAAATAACCTGGTTTCAATGGGGGGTCCAAAAAATATTAATGGGTTTTTCTAACTTTGAATTCCTACTAGTAGCACGGAGTGTGGATTTGTGCCCTAGTAAAAAGTTGAAGTACTATACTCCTCTACCTAAGTAGGTAGAGGAGTATAGTACTTATAGCCTGAAGGCAGGCGTAGTATAGTATTCCCACACTTAGTGGGAATACTATACTACGCCTGCCTTCAGGGACATAAAAGCATGACATTATGACGCAAATACCTATTAAAACAACATGAAAGTATTATTTACTATGAAATTCAGTCCTCAGAATTGTGCTGTTACTAATACGCGTATGAATAGGAAGTATTCAAACGTTGAATATTATTCAATATTACATTTACATTTTGTGGAAAATTGTAGCTGTATAATTTCATTATAATTGTACATTACGTTCATTAAGTATTAATGGATGGACGCGGCGTAGAGCGGTGTCGTCGCGATGTCGACAGCGCCCGGGTTCACGTCCGGGCAGCTGCTCGGACAATAATGACTGCGCGACGTTCTTTGTTATTATCCAAAGCTTTCATTTTCATTTTAAAAAATACGTTCTACAAAGTGTGTTTATAAATTTGTAATTTTCTGTTTCCATTGCAAATCTATTGTGTTTCGATGTTTGTATTGTTTGCTTTCTCTGTGTATGTTAATTCATTTTGGAAAGCCAATTACAATGCAACTAGAAATTTGACACGACGAAAATAGGCGGTCCTTAGCCTTATAGTTTTGTTAACAGTTTGTTTCAAGAATGATATAGAACCTATGAAGTATCAATCAATCAATAAGTTGATCGGTAATAATAGAAATATTTGGCACTTGTACACTCTGCCTACTCCACTAGGAATCTAGCGTGAAATATAATCCTAAAAATCTAGAATCAGATTCAATTTACCAACCAATGCTTATACTGTATTATTGCAAGATTTATTTGCTTTCAATTAATTTGAAATGTATTTATCGTTCATTAACAAAATGTTGTTTCAAAATATTTATTTACTCGCATTGTTTGAACCAATGTTAACCGTTATAATGGATGGTATTTTTTCTTCAATACATCAGCGAATGTGCTTTGAATTATTAAGATCATCAACCGTATGATCTCTCCACTGTTGTTAACTGGTCTCTCAAAATCAGAAGGATTAAAGCTGAAAGTTTGCTACGCTCGCCAAGTACCGGTTGGAAAATTTTACACATCTTAGCGGTCATTATATGTAGATACACAACTCTAAGATGTGTAGGATTCTTCACGAAGGTTTGAATTTTAAACTTCGAATACTGCTTGTTTTTTTTGTCAATATTTGTTTTGTACATATTTCAAATGTTTATAATAACAACGATAAAACAATATTAAACATTAAATATTTAAACATAAAACATTTCAAGGGTTCACAAAGTCTATACTACAATAATAATTTACAGATAAAATCTTTGGTATCCATATCTTTTTAATTCACTAATAACCTAATTCTATTGAAATTAAATTAATTTAAAAATCAAAAAATTTTGAAAATAATTTTTTCTACAATATAATTTTGAAACAACAAATTGTAAAAATACATATTATTTTAAGTATAAACATACTTAACTAGTGAAACGTGAGAGTGTACTACATTCTTTTGCCTACCTCTTCGATGATTACAGATGTCATGTTACGTTTTTTATATTGAATAAACGGGTACTTTTCTTCATCCTTGTAATAATATGTATTTATATTTATCTTGTTGTTTTATTCTATGCAGTGTCTTAGGTTATTAAAATACAATTTATTACACTTATGCCAAATACACTCAAGCAATGGTTAAAAACTTCCATCTCTAAAGTCCTCTCCTAAGCCAGCGTGCGTGGATAAAGAGAGTCATGAATGTAGTAGAATTACGTCAGATCTTTAAGAATAGCGATATTTGGCACCTGGTGTCCTCTGCCTACCCCGTAAAGGACCTCGTGTGACCATATTATATCTAATAATAATTAAACTCATTCTTTACTTCGGTATATTTTCTTGACTCGCCCATTCGTGCAAGGGTTAGCGAACCTGATTATTGCGATGGGGGTTATCTAAAAAGTATCTATATAAATACATACATATATATTTATATAGGTATTTTTTTTCGTTCCTGAATGTTTACGTATTGATATGCATTGAGTGCAAAAAGTTATTAATATGTAATTGATAGCTGACCATAAACTCTCGCCATGAAGCAGTTGATGATCCGGTACTGGCAGTGCGGGGAGTGCTTCTCCAACAGCGGCAAGGTGGCGTGCTTCGGGCAGCCAGCGTTCGTGCAGGGAAACAGCACTTTGTTAGCGAGCGACTCTAGCACCATCGGGCGGATCAACGCGAATTCTTTCTGAAAACAAAATATTACATTTTCGACACATCTGCTCTACGAATACAATTCTTGATTGTAGAAAGCTAAGGTACTTGTAATATTTTGAACATTTTTTGGTGGACAACACATTGATAACGTCTGTGATCTTGAAGACCTTTATAGGGGAAATCATTTAGCATCAGGTGGATGCTTCCGCCTCTTCATATGCCATGCCTTTTCATATAAAAAGTAGATTTATAATTGTACCCTTGTATATTGTATCAAAAATTGATCTTTAACTTAACGTACGATGCAATTTTTCAAATATTAAGCAAAGAATGTCTGAAATGCTACTTCGTAAATACAATTTATTTGTAATTATTCGTCACGTTATACCCTTACAGAACCGATGTGTAAATTGTAACTGTAAAGCGGGTATATATTTATGTATGTGTATATGTACATAAGCGCATTTTAACGTTGTAGAATTATAATAAATCAAAGTGAAATGTGAAAGACGCATATATAGAACCCGTGTATTGTATTGTAACATTTTGTTCACACTCAGAGTTAATTGTATTACTCGCAGTTTACTTTGTATTACATCCAACCTTTCCATATAAATGTATCTATACTTAAGATTATTATTTCAAGGTGTGGCCTCTCATGCAATACCTACGATGCGCGATACCTAGTAATGATAATGGTAATGGTTTGTAGGATTAATAGAATAAAAAAAAGGATATCTAATATAAAAAAAGGATAAATAAAAAAATAGGATATCAAAAAAGAAAGGACAAAGAAATATCCCTGATAAATGCAAACTGCTGAAGAAATAACGCCGATTAGAGGACATCTATAGCCACCAGTAGACTTATCAAAGCTGATTAATATATGGGTGTAAGTTTAGTAAAATAAAGTTTTTAGTAATGTATTTAAAATAACTAATATATAATACTAATATATAATTTGTAACATCTACCACTCATTATCATCATTGTCTTGGGCTGAGTGGTAGAGAATATCTTAGGCATGAAGGCTCTTTGTAACCTAGGTAAGGTTACGTAAATAAATAGAATGTTAATGGTAGCTCACCTGGCACACGTGGCACTGGTAGCTCTTCTCGTAGCATGGTCCGCAGATGCTGTGGCCGTCCACGCACAGGTGTATGGGCGGCTTCATGTACTTATTACATTTCGTGCATGTCAGGTCCTTGATCAGACTGCTGTAGTGGTCCGTCTCGAGCAAAGTGCTTAGTACCACTGAAAAACAACAGAAAGCAAAAATCGCGCCAGGAATCTTCGAAGAGGCAAGCCGAGGAGTGTGGTACATAGTGGTACCACGTTTCACCAGTTACGTTTAAAAAACACCGAAAAACCCATACAATCCAATGTACTTTCATTTTAAAAACTCATTTTTTTATATTTATGATATAAAAAAAATTGAGTTTATAAACTGCCATCTTTTCGCGTCGAACCGCCTGATGGATAATACAAATGCGTCCTAAAATGGAGCAATGGATGCCTAGAAAAGTCCATTCACCCTTGTTATGAAGGGTCCTAAATTATGTGTCCAATAATAAAATGCATCAATCTCGAGAATATTCTGGAACTATTTGACACAATCGTATGTGAAAACGCACGCAAGTAATATTAGAGAAATCAACAGGTTTAGGAAACTAGCCTGGACCTGGAAAAGAATCACACAAGCGCAACTAATGTTATAAATATTTCCATATGGTTATTTGTGTGAAGATGGTACTCGTAGCAAACGAACAGGTAATCTTTAATAGGATTGTGTTGATATCACTGTTATGTTCAATAAGAATTAGTGTTTAATAATCCTATTGGACTATAAGTGATAATTAATGTAGAACTGCAGGAATAAAACTTAGTAACAATGATCTTGTTAATATGTCCCTAGAGGTATAGTTATCAGTCTTATCGAGGGTCGTAACAGACGCGTTTATATCTTTGAAGACTGAGACGATCGCGTCTGTCATACTCGTACACTTGATCCTGTAACCTGTACACGCAAGTAGCTATGGTACCGCCTCGGGCGAGCCGAGTACACGCTCCATAATCTACGAACGTTTGACGTAGATTATTTTTATTGCGTTTATTATACGTACGTTTCGTACGTGACATGTTAGTGAGAAACGAAGCAATGAAGTAATATCAAGGAAATAAATGATGGAGTGTGGAGTGTATGTATGATGACAGTGATCAATGTAAATAGAAGAAGAACGTCAGATCTGTGAGTGTTGAGATATTTGGCGGTCTGTGCTTTCTGACTACTTGTAATAGAATTACCGTAGTGGTATAATAATAATAATTTATGTTTTATGGTGCTACTTCATGTTTTATGATCTACTTCAGGCTTTATCATACTACTTTTTGTTTTATCATACTACTTTGTTTTATCATACTACTTTGTTTTATCATACTACTTTGTTTTATCATACTATTTTATGTTTTATCATACTACTTTATTTTTTTATCATACTACCTTGTTTTAACATACTACTTTATTTTTTATCATACTACTTTATGTTTTATCATACTACTCTATGCAGTATCCATACTACATAAACTAAATTATATTTTCAGAAAACTGAATCGTAACCTCCTATATTGCAACTTGGTCATTTAGCAAATCACACAGGTACATATTTATATAATCTCACTTTTCATTTAACTCCTAACCAGAACTCGACACTACTATAACTGCTGCTCAGTGGCAGAAATAGACGCAGCAACATTGTTTCTACAATAAAAAACATTTATGTGGTTCCAAATGTACAATAGCTTGTAATACACGTAATTAAACTTTATGCAGCGAAGCTTTGTTATGTTAAAGAATTAAACACCCTACAGGCGTCTCTATATTTTCAGCAACACACAACCCAGGGCTCCTCAAAGTAAAATTGAATAGGCTGCTCCTAGATGTTCGTGCTCCATCGTAGGACGCATCTGCACTCTACATCAAGTAGTGTCGTGGTCGAACGCCAGCCTAATATAATAATATATGAAATGAAATAAATAAATCATACATTTTTTGCTTTGAAATGGAGAGCGACCACACGGTACATATTTCTCAAATAAAATAGAGATAGAGGCTGTGGTTGTATCCAATACAAAAATAATGTTTATTTTTGTAACTATTATTCTAGTAATCTTAGAAGACTTGGGAGACATTTTGCTGATCATGTACCATATATTAAGAATATACTATATGACATTATTTAGTGATCATATACAATAGAGAGGTAATTAGTTCTATTACAAAAATATTTATATGTTACATGATTAAATAAAAGCTAGATTGTAGTTAGCAATAGTGAATTTATTTTTATAACTTAATATTAATTATCATTAGCAAAATTATTATCTAATTTATTAGTATCGTTGTATTACAATTTCCAACGTGTATTAAAATTGAATTACACCAAAAAAATGACTGACTGAGTTTTAATAGACAAATTGAAACCACAATATCATACTAGTTTGTTTTAGTTGTAGAATCAACTTAAGTCGACAAAACATATTGAAAAATGTAAAAGTTTATGTCACGCCTGTAATCCCCGAAGAGATTGGCAGAGAAATATAGTACACTCCCACGTTTCATCAGATACAATTACGTCCCACTATGGAATAGGTGGTGAGCCTATTGCCATACTCCGGGCACAATATTACAAAATATACAACTCACGGCAAAATTTGTTAGACCTTTATTAATAACACATTCATTACGCATTCAAATTAGTATCGACTGTCCACATAATGATATTAATAATTTGCGATGAATAATTATATGGCAACGAAGCAGATTACCGAAACACTGTTATTATTTAGTGCGAAATATTTATGACTAAAAATATACTGGAAACTAACGTTTTCTACCCGTCGCTGACGCAGCGGATGACATTCTCGAAATAACACAGCACACTTTGAACGTCACACAGTATTGAACACACTTTTACACTTGATAAACACTAGGATGTACACGAGGTGTGTGTGATAATATTGCAGCCGTTCAGCCATTTTCAGTGATAAGGCGAGTATGGTACGTCGGCCGGTGTGAGATTGTAGTTAGCCGTTGGCGACACTGGCCGGTCTATAATTACACATACTGCGGCAAGGTCGAGCCACAGCCGTTCTTGACTTGTCTAGCCAATTGCGCTACACCATTCTACCTACCGCGTAACAATTGACTCGTGTTTTATTTTCACTGCATGTAAATAACGTTACGTTTTAACTGACAATAAACAAAAGAAATATTCAAGTGTAAAACGTTACACGCGATCGTAGAGAATTCGTTCTGAACACGACTGAAACTCGGCCTCTCTATTTCTATACTGCAGGCATGTAATAAAGTACCTAGTATTTTAATTAAACGCTACACTTTCAAACCAAATATTAAATTAAATATTTACATAAAAATTTCAAGTAGAGCTGAAGCTTATTGGATTAACACTTTTTCACATGCAGTGAATGGAAATATAAGTGGAAGATATTTAAATAAAAATAAAAGAGAAACTCACTTTGAAACAATTCAATTATTAGTGAGCGTTGGAAGAAAACTAGACTTTTATACTATCGGTACATTCAGACGGCTCGCAGTTTAGCGCTCTGTACATAGACTGGGACACGTTGAGAAATGAATAAATCGCAGCGATAGAAATCAACTCTATTTTCAGTTCAAAGAATAAACATAGAGAATGGTCGTAAACATGATTTTCCAAACATTTGGTCGAGTTGAAATTTTAAAATTGGTAATTACAAAAAAAATATACAGACGAATTTAATTTCGAAACGGGCTAATTAGTGTATTTCGATATATTTCTGAAGTAAAGTTGGAATATGATTTTTGTTGGGATTTATCATTTCCAATCGATCATAAATACTGCATTGAATTTACGCAAATCAATTATCGAAAACTGATTAGCGATTGTGCTCTCCGAACACGCCATTGATACCGACAACGTTGTTTTATCAGATAAGTACTGTTTGTTATATCCTTGTAAAGTTATATTGTAATCTATTATAGATAATTCAATTTACTTTGTTTGTTCACCTTTATGTACGTGTGTGGAAGAAGTACCTACTATATATCTATTAAAGTTGACTGCGCACACATAATATGCAACCTATTTATTCTTATAATCGTTTATGAAGACTGATGAATGTGGAAATTGCGGATCACGATAAGGCTAAAATAAACAAATTTGCGAGATACGCCATTGTAACTGGCTGCATTATGAATTGAACTAATGTGGGAGACAATAAATGCAGTGAAATTAAATGCAGTTGAGTTAATTAAAGTAAAACTTCGTTATTGTACTCGTATGGCTATAGGCTCACGACCTACTCCATAGTGGGACGTGAACGTAACTGGTGAAACGTGGGAGTGCACTACACTCTGCCTACCTCTTCGGGGATTAAAATCGTAAATTTAGGTTTTTTTTTAAAAAATCTAATAAATTTTTAATTACTAATCACGGTTCTCAATTTAAGGAATAGGGATTTTCCGCAAAGGATTGTTTCCGATGCTTAAGATACTCCGGTATTTTAACTGACTGGACATAACGAGGTATGACTATTCAACAGCACGCACTAGGTCTAATATGACGGAATTGCTAGTGTTTGTTATTTTTAAATATTGAATAACGACGAAAATAGGTAATGTTAAGAATGTTACGTAATTTCTAGTTACTGTACGTTTATCAATTTCTGAAAACCGCAACTAGTCCATTGAAATGTTACAATTTAAGGACCGAATATTGCATTTTTTAGAGGACGCAATTTTATTTTTGTGACATGTGTAATCAGTAAACGCTTTAAGACACGATCGCTTAATAAACGATTGAAGACACGATTAAATTAAACGTAAACGGGTACGAGACACTGCGATGATCGTTATAAACTACGTGATAATATTAATATAATACTTAACTAGACTACACATATGATAGCAGCTATATAAAAGCGGACATATATTAAAGCAATTCGGTTCCAAAAGGAATGTCAAAATGACGCCGCAAGCATGTGGTGATGTCTCGTAGACAGACATTTTCAAATCTATTGTTGACGTCATAGCGTGCGTCTATAGAGAAACACTTCTCGACAACAGCACGGAATATAAATAGTATACAGAGAAGATAAAAATCAGTGTATTCATTCTTCACACTTCACAGTGTTGAGTGCCTTATTGATCTAGTGGCTAAGAGCACGACTGCCGGGTAAGAGGTCGTGTGTTCGACTCCCGGGTCGGACTAAGTATTTGGATTTATTTAGTGTTTGTATTTATGTCCGGTGTATGCTAATAGAGATCGTATTGCCGTACCGTCTATTCTATAGGATGTCTATTGTCACTTATGTTGTGACAAGTGGGGTTACTACACTCCTACCTGCACCATCGGGGGAAGGCAGGCGTGATATTAGTACAAGCGCATCAGTAGACCCGTGTGTCGAATATCTGACAATATCGGACTTGACAAATCGTCATTCGTTTCGCGTCTAGACATATTGATAAATAATAATTGTATTTGTCAAGCACACCTGTTCTTTTACTCGCCGACAGCTGTCGCGAGCACAAAGCGCGCCAACACTAGACAATAGGCAAATAATATAATTTACCAATACAATTCACCGCGCCTCTCTTTATGTTAAACGTTTGCTACAAAGGAACAGCGACATATATTTCGAGATCTTAATTATAATTCGAGAGCCGCCATTTTACAGATACTCGTATGTAAATATACGTAATGTGTTATGATATAGAGTAATATCGTACGTACGACATATTTGGTATTTTTTGTGGTTACCATTATAACGGTATCTCAATAAACAAGTGATACTAAATTATTATAATCAGATGGCTGATAAACTACATATTATAGATATGAATGTATGTTTATGTATGTACATACTTATTTGCATTCAAATACAGAAGAAACGATTTTGCTCAACACATAAATTTTGGTCTGGATGAAAAGAAAACATTGGAATTCACTTGTGACAGAAACGTTAATACAAATGTTATTTTATTTGAAGTAACACAAATACTAAAATTATTCCTTGGTATAACTACAAATAATTTCATTAGATATACGTATTAAATATTTATAATAACAGAATCTAACACACAACTCTTTGTTGGTGACATTTTGTGCATTTTTAAAATTACACTGTCATTTTGTCGTATTGGTCGCACTAAACATTGAGAGGAAATCTGTAGAACTAATTATATAGTACATATAATGTTTAGATAGGTACATATATGTATAATACAATATACAATCATAGTAACGGAAACGCAAGCGGAACTCCGCCGCGGTATCATAACAATTACCTTCATAAACTTGACAGGCTTCGTCACTTGCTCTACATATGTAAACTCTATCGGCCTTGGCGACCTTCGTTTATTAACGGTTACTATGTTTACTACTTGTACATATCTTCACGCCAGGTCTCTTACGAAGTAGGCAGAGAACACAGAGTGCCAAATATCAATATCCTCACAGACCTGCAAATAACTACTTGTACTTGTAAATATGCTCTAATATGTTTTTCACTTTAATATGAGATAGGAGTAGTACAATTGCCCGTATAAAAGATTCATCATATTACATGATATTAAGCCGTCTATAGACCACAGCGCAGGCGTTGTGAGAAACTGTCCTCTACTATCTCCCAGCCGTATGCTTAGCGTGGGGATTATGGGAGGCCTATGCCCAGCAGTGGGCTCAATAGGCTGATGGTGATGAGGATTATATGATTCCTCTATTGAATATCCATATGGATATACCTACTCAACGAAACAGTCAAAGTCATAGTTTGCTACGAAGACCTTACCAGTTGTCAATTTTGACACGTCTTCGATAACATTATGCAGAATGTAAAACGTGCAGGTCTCAACAACCTGTTTCTCTTCGCCTTTATCGATTTAAAATCTCCAATTTTCATTTATCTAAGAATCTTTAAACTGATTTATTCGGACGAATATCTATGTCAGTATCGCGTGTTGTGAGTAATTTCGTTGATATTACATTTTAGACGATTTTGTTATTAATCCATACCAGTTCAAGGCATTTTTTTTACGAAATTCGATACGTTTTACTTTCCAGAAACGTTCCACCTATCTCTACTTTCAATTCGATGTTTAGTTAATCCAACATACATATATACATATCTTCACGCCTTACCAGTCCAAAAAATAAAAGCAAACTGATATATCATTCACTGACAGTTAGTTAACATAGTTAATAAAACTGGAATACTGACATTTTACCAGTTACCATTTCATTATAAGCATTGGAATATGTTAATAACAAATAATTTATGGTGTTTTTTGTAAATATCAGACTTCGGTTTTCAGCTCCCGCACATGCAATATGTTTCCTACTCATTTCTTCCTCAGTTAAATGTAATAAAAATTAAATTTAATTTCAGTTAGAACATACCTGTGAAATACATATAGAGCAGATATATTCCATATACACATAGAGAAGCAAAGAACATGTATAGCGCATTTCGGTCGTTGTCAATCCAATTTCCACTGCGTTCGAAAAAAGCAAAAGATTAACGTATTCGAACGAACGCCTAGAAATATATCGTGTGTACCGTTGAATTGCAAACGGTGCAGTGGTGTCACAATTTTTATCTGCATTCGCAAAAATGGAAAGCAACTTGTATAACGGCCTGCAGTTTGGCGGTTGAAGAATTTTATTTATTTCATTCACGTTAAAATTAAAATATGTCTGAATACTTTTCAATACAAAAAATAACATAGAACGTACGTAACTTCACGCATGTAATCCCCGAAGAGGTAGGCAGAGGAATGCAGAACACTCCCACATTTCACCGGTTACGTTTACGTCCCACTATGG
>DWTO01003083.1:0-13026 GCA_018244755.1 Jemadia pseudognetus | reverse complement strand
CCCGGGAATCGAACCCGGGACCTCCCGATCGTCAGTCGCACTTGCAACCAACACGACCAACGAGGCAGTCATTATATTTATAATTATGTAAATTATAACTTAAAGCCTTAAAACTATAGCACCTCATTTCCAAACGTCTGTAATCTCCAATTGAGTAATAGGCTTTTTGACATAATCAAACCTTAACTAATTCCTTGAATTTACAAACTGCCAAACTTATCACATCGTTTGGTAGTTTGTTATAAGAGTGTATATTTCGACCTACAAACGAGTTGATAAATCTTCTTAAGAGCATAAACCGCGGAACTAAGTCTACCAGATAAAGTTTCTATATGTGGACCCCATTGTAGCTTAGTATCTAATGTAATACCTATAGTGATTACCTATTAGGAGCGAAATTTCTATTACCTGTTGGTCAATATAAAACGGGCATGAATTAAACCATAGAGTATCTCCAGTGGCCTCTTTAGCATTCCGGAATAGTCTGGATTGTCCTCTGTAAGCATAAAAAATAATTAATACAGTGCCAATAAAATTACCATGACATCACAACATCATGAAGTGGAAGGCAGAGGAGTGTAGTACTCTCATGTTTCATCTGTGGGTTTCACAGAATAGGGGATGAGCTTATAGTCATACACTGTACTCAAATCCACACTGAGATACTACTGGCAATTTTAAGTTAAAAAAAGCCAATACTTCACCCAACCCAGGGAACATTCCCAGGAACTCTTGCACAGCAGTTGTGCTTGCAACCACAACACTGAACCAGAGGCAGTCAAGCCACATACACTAATAATTCTATGCATATCGTTTTGTTTGTAGCTGTTTGTAGAAATTCTACCAATCAATATTATATAATTGTGCAGCAGACAAGCAGCAAGCTGTATGCCGTTATGATTAAACTAAAAATTATATTAAAGTGTTCTCTACCTTTATCATGTTACAGAAACAAATGGCAAGCAAGGCTCCCACTGTTGTGTGGTTATTGCAACACAGACCGGTAGAGTCAGACACAGATCTTATACACATCTGTGGGCTGAATTATCTGTGTTGCTAAGTTTAGCTTTCCTGCAGTACACCTAAAAAACCATAAATGAATTTCTATCCATGACAACTATGTACATCTGTTCTTTAAGTGAATCTTATGCAAGAATATAAAACAGTGTAACTACTGTCAGTTCTATATGCCAGCCATCCACCCACCATACATACCAGGTTCCAAGTCAAGGATCACATCAAGCGCTTCCCGGTAGTGAGGCACCAGCTCACTGAGTCCAGTCAGATTGAACTTGTCTTTTATATACTCCTCATCCACCTACAATGCACGGTGGGGGGCAATGTGAGTAAACAGACACAAGACACATTATTTTAATAAACAATTACAGGGCCACCATATATCAAATACTATTGTTATGGATAAGCCAAAAAGAGAGAGAAATAGTAAGGTTTTGGAACACTAATCAATCATTTTAAAATGTGAGAGATTAAAGGGAGAATTTTAACATGCAGAAAATAATTTAATCATAATTTTAATATACATAGATAATAATATAAAGGAAAGTAATCTTGTTCTTTTTGCTGTAAGGTCTAGTTTATGTTCAGATTTAAATAACAAAAGTACTGAATGTGTGTGTCATCAACAGTAAGTTGAGTATTACTAAGCCTAGACAACTTTAACCCTTTAACTCAGCTTTGCAGCTTACATCATGAATTATAATATGTGTATTGTCCTTAAATATTGGCATACAAAGAGTGTACTCATTTATAGTATGATTTGTTAGTGACTCTCAACAACTATGATAGTATAGAAAATAATTAGGCTTTCCTCAATCTTTAAATGCAATCTGCTGTGGAGAGTTTTATGCTTGGATTAGCATTTGTGGTAGTCGATCTTAATTTACTTTTTAGAAGGCAGTCACAACAACTGTACAACTACAACTTTGCTGTGTTATTGCATATGACATATGAGCATTTTCAAGCAAATCAGCCTTTCAATATGAAGCAAGACAATCAAAATGATTAACATTTTTTAAGAATACATTCCTATACAAACCTGACAATAAAAATCATTGCCGTATAAACCACAATACATCGTGATCCACGAGACTTCTTCGCCTGAGCTGCTCATTTTTCCACAAATGTCAAGTTTTTATACGCACGAAACGTTCTCGTTTTTTACTATACATTAAAATGCCTTCCTTCAATTGTGTCTCGATTCCAACCTCTCTATTACTGTGAGTTATTCCTTTCATTAATAATTTCACTACAACCTTAATATACTCAATCTCCACACCACTACAAAGAATTTTCTATAACGTTACACATAAATACGTTCAAAGTACATAAATGACAACGCCACAACGCCAGTTGCACCATAATCAAATTACCCTAACTGAAGTAACTGACTCAGTCGGAAATGTCACACCGTAGACAGTTTGACATTCACGTGACATAACACAATTCTTTCCAGTCGAATGCAGGACCACAGGTGAATTCCTCACAGTTAAAAAATATGATAATCGATGAATTATCTTTGAATTAAATATAGAATTCAACCCTTTTATCATTACATTATTGGATCACGGGTGTCCTTTTAGTCTGTCACACAGGCAAAGTTTGAATTGGCAGACTTCACACGCCTAAAGTTTGAATTGGCAGACTTCACACGCCTTACAGAACAACTTTGAGAACTTTTAGATGTGCAAGTTTCCTCACGATGTTCTTATAACAAGCAATCATTATAGCAAGTGATATTTAAACTTAAAACATTTTGTAAACAGATGCACGCTAGGGTTTGAACCCGGATTCCTGGAGTGAGGTCAGTTTTCATTTTCGTTAGTTTATTACTAGGCTATTACGAAGGTTTAAAAAATATATATATACATATATGTTCAAAATTCTGCTTTATAACAAAATTGGTAACAAAATTCAATTTGGATATTTGCTAAAGCCAAAGCTATTTGGATGCTTACACACAGGCATTTCGTTCTACAGTTTCAAGAAAATGTGTGAATTGAAGGTAAGTAAAACACCAAATGTTAATAATTTAAACTTTACTTTTCATAGGTATTGGTTCTAAACAGAAATGTAAATGTAATAATCTCTAATGCATAAAAAAGCGTACAAGTTTACTATAATTAATCTAAGAGCATTACAAACAATATGTACAATAGTTCTAATAAATATATAAGAAGCATAAATTTCGGACAATATAAGAAAGATTTATTCATTTATAAGATATTGACAGAACATGGCTTCAACAAGTATACCACATTTTAATGTTCACTGCAAAAACAAAGAAATTAAACAAATGGCGTCTAAAGTATTTAAATCACTTTTCTGACATATTTGGATGGCTACGACCTATACTTATTGTTAGTACTACATTCGTTCTGAAGGAAGTTACTTCCTTCTGCGAGATTGGGCAATGGTAGGCTATCATACTCATCACACTCCCTCTAATAAAACTATGGCCATGTTTGCTATTTATTACATAATTATCTGTATTAATTGAATAACAAGTACGAGAATTTTATAAAAAGTATTATAGGAACAGCAAAACAAATGAACGACAAGTGTCCAACTTAAGTAACGTTATGTAACAGGATTAACTTTATCATAGGAGCTTTATCACAAAAAGCATGGTCAGTGCGAGCCTGAAGTCGCGCGATGCTCATGAGGTACTGGTTTGTTCAAAGCGCAACATGTCCTGAATGAAAACAAACTGTTAGCCACCGTCAATAAAATAGTGTCAAACATTAGGCAGGCACTAATTGCTTATTTATTAATTAATTAACAAACATTTCGTTACCCTTTAATAAAATATTCGACAGTTATACAAATACATTTTGTTGACATGTTCTATGAATAATACGTCCATCGAATAAAAATACAACGTGTATAAGGATGTAGGTTATGCGTATACAAGTACATACACGATCAGTTATTTGCCAAGTATCACTATGAAACCATCGCGGCAAGTGAATCATTGTCACTCAAACTATGAATATATACCGATACTAAATAAAAATGAAATATAAAATACATTGCAATGTAAACATTAATTGTGCAAAACAAATGTTCAATTTGGGTAAAATTAAATATAGGCAAAATTATTCTAAATTTTATTACGAGATATGTACAAAAATTGACAATAAGAAACTTACAATAAAAACCGTAAATATTCGACACTAATGAATCGTAATTATTAATTTTGAGACAGATCGTAAATATTAAAGCTAATGATACTTTAATTAAATTTTAATTTAGATTAAATTTAATAAGCAAAGATAATTACGTACTAATAATTAGAGTACGAGAAAATTTTCAATAGAAACCACTTTCGGTACAAAAATCAATGTTATTTTGATGTGCGTATTTTTTATGACTGAAATTTGAAATTTCTACCCTCAGTTAGCGTAGAAAGATTACAATATTCAAAATAAAAATTACAAATAATTGTGAACAATTACAATTAATGTTTAAACTAATCTATACCGAAAGTTTAATTTAATTTATACCGAGATTAATGTTTAAACTAGTAGGAGAGAACTAGTAGGGATGTGACTGACAAGTTCCAAGTGGACTAGCCTAAGCCTTCTGCGGAGTATACAGAATATAGAACGATTAAAATTGTACTGTTCTTGGCACATTGAGTTATAAATCACTAGTATTGTCGAAAATTCAATTTCAGAAATGTATGTATAAACGTCATTATACTATATTATTTCACAATTAAATAATAATGGCAACTGTAATACAAGTAACCACTGATAAAACAATCATTTTCGTTATACTGTGTAAAAATACATTAAAAGTATAAATGAGATACCAAAGTTTGATAAATAATATATATCAATCAATATTAGGTACATCGGATTAAAAAAATACAAATTAGAAATTTATTTTTACTAGCAGTTTCTAATATTTGAATAACAAATTGAATATCACTTCTATGACTGAATTTCATCAAAGTTTTTTTTAATGTACAGCTCCATTACATTTATCCAATATTTATTTAAAACACTTAACATCATCAAAACACAAACATCAAATTAAAGCACGCAAGTGATAGACAATTCAAACGAACCACGGTTTTATTATCTCAAGATATATATGTGTATGTTGATAGTGAGATACTGTGTAATTGAGTTATATGCAATAACTAAATACATCAAATTGTCTGATACACTATGTAAATAATTTCTATGCAATAACTGAATACAGCAAACGATATACATATGTAGGGCACGTAATATACAGATAAACGAAGAACAATGAACTAGTGAGGTTCATAAAGCGTACATGATGGAAAAATATGCAAATAAACTTAACATATCGCATACACCAGTTTTACAACTACGAGGATATACAACTATTCGAAATATAACAATTAGGGTCATCGAATAATGTGTGAGACATGTTGTATGACATTGCAAAACGAGACTTCTATACTATGAAAATTACAAAATTTGAGAAAATCTCGGGTTTTAAATAATCAAATTAAATTTAATAGCAAAAGGGTTTAAGGAAATGATCTGTGGCCACCTTTGACAACATCTTCATAAATTTACATAGGTTGTGTGTGTGTTCTATGTTGCATTTTTATAATTTGAACACTATCTGTGTCTCATCTCATTACTTCAGGCTTTTGAGTGTAAGTTTAGTCCACTAGCTAGTTACTGGTCATTCGAAAAAAAAGGAATCTAACTGGGCCTTGCACCTTGCACACCTACTTGTTATAGTTCGACAGTTAACTGTAACAACCATAAATTAACCACACAGTAATGTGACACAACACTATGAACACAAGTCGAGTGCCCGTGACGTAGGCACGGGTCAGTCAGTCGGTCAGCCAGTCCCGCGCCGCCTGGCGCAGCGCGCTCCGCACCGCTCATACGTTATCGTCTATGCGCAACAATTTTCAACTCCACTTTTAAATATACTTATTTCACAATAGGTCGTGCGGGTCAAAGAGGTACGTTTTTAAAATTCATTAGTTCAAAAAAAAAAAGTTTATTTTTCAAATCAAAGTACATATTGTACTGAAATTTTATATATTAATTTTATTAACAAATAAATGGCTTCTATACACATAGGTATAAGCGAAAAACATGATTCAAATATGATAACACAGCACACCGACGTTGAAAAATGTCAGCAACAATAAAACACATATGTAAATTACAGTGAAATATAGGTTACATATTATAATATAAATTATTCATGCATGGGACAATTAATATTCATGATTTATAATCTGTACACCTTAAAAAAATCGCTATAAAATTCAATGTAGTGTAAAAGGAAAGTTACCTCGATTTTATTCAACACAGTTGGCCAAATTCATGAGTAAATTTAATATAACCTTCTGAATGTATTCATTCTCGCGTCTTTCTTATTTAAGTTACAAACCTCAAATTATAATTATTATCATCCATATTCAATATACGACTAGCCATGAGTTGAACAGCTGATAACTGACTATCATTGTCTAGATCCGCTCACAATAAGAGCGAATGATTAAATTTATTAATTCCAGACTTATTTATACTCATGTAAATTTTTTTTTAATCAATGCGTTCAAAGATGAACAAAATTATTATCGAACAGTAACTACGCTCAAAGAATGTCATCAGACAACCTATCACTGCTAAAAATTATTTAATTTTATTTCAAAAAATACTTTCGTAATATGGCTTAATATAACTGCTTTCACAGTAATATATGTACAAGTTTGCACTAGACATGGTAATTAAAACATTTAAGTTATTGCCTCGGAACTCACCCGAATCTATGGTCATTTGTCATCAATAGGAAAAAATGGATTAGAAGTGTTACTAATTCATCTGTAATCGACTGAGATTATTTTAAAACCCCTTAAGACAATTTAACAATCTCTTAAATATGACTTTATATATTGCATATAGCACAAAATCATGGCGGTTTCTGGAACTTATGACATCTTTTAATAGCTGTTGTAATTATAAACTTCTCGACTGACTACGTGCATAATTGTTTCCCACAACCATACATGACATTAAGAACCGACAAAATGATGTTACATTAATACAGCCGTAAGGTGATTGCCGTTCACATGTGCGGATCTATCGATCGATAACGAATAGCCACGTCGGTGGCGTTGCGTGCGGGCGGGCGCGGCGCGTGCGCGGGGCGTGCGCGGGGCGGGCGCGGCGCGGGCGCGGCGCGTTCACGTCTGGCGCTCGCTCGAGAAGCTGTACGCGTAGTCCCGCTCGAGGTCGAACCGCGAGCGCTGCTTTATCACCGGCAACTGCGCCTGCACACACACCACATGCACATCTGATCTAGTTCGTTGATCTAACAAGCGGCGATACACAGCGAGAATAGTGTTCCAAACAGTAAACGGTCCCACTACACGAGTATGTATTACATTTGAGTGTTATCGTCGTACGTATGTATAAAAATACTATCTGTAAGAGTATAGGCACATACCTCTCTATATGGGAGCATCGTTGTCCTCTGATAAGGAGTGCTCCAAATATGCCTCTAATAGAAGCTTATTTACAATGTATCCATGCGTAGGAGAGAAACAGAACACTCGACCCACTAAAGATACTATTATAATGCATCACTCACCATAGTATCATTGGGTAGACCCCGTAGCTTGGGGTTGAGAACGAACGGCACGCCCTCGAGCCCGTTATAGCCTCCTAGGGTCTGGTAGTTGGCAATCCTGGGCAAGGGCGCCGGTCCCTTCTTCCTGGCGGGTGCGGGCGGGGAGGCGGCGCGCGCGGGGCTGGCGTGCGGCGCGGGCGACTTGGCCGCGGGGGGCCGCGGCGCGGGCCTGGACGGCTTGAGGTTGTAGGAGGGGCTGAGCGCCTCGTAGTCGTGCTCCGACGTAAATTCCTCGATGTGCGGGTACCCAGCCGAGTTCTTAAGGTTCAAGTTATTGAGGTCGGCAACCAGCGGCGACAGCTTCGGCGGACGGTCTGGCACTGGTTTTAATCTGCAAAGAAGTGCGTTTCAGTCCTGATTTCCGCAACGATATTTACACCTAACTCTAGCGGAGGGAGGTAGATATTAAGGATTTCCACTGGGGACTATTTCGACAAATCTATTTTGCCTCAGTGACCTTATATCCTCATTTTCAGATTCGATTCTTTATATTGACATACTTTAAGACTATACATATAAGCAAGCACAATGACATACTTTGAGACTATATAAGCAAGCACAACGCTTTAAGGACAACTTTTTCTGTTAACACTTAAACACAAAAACCCTTAAGGGGTTTTGTCATTTTAAAAAATCTTATACATCCCACGCTCTACTGTGGTCATCAGATACTATTGCATCTCCATGGCACTGCACCAGACATCTGTAGCACACAATTGAAACATAATGAACAAGAAACGCAGAGTATTGTCGAATAATGTTATGAAAACAAAATATTAACATCAATGTGTCAAAGTTAGTCAAACACATCAACAACACACAAACGTGTTATAATTTATAAATAAAGAAATCTATGGTAAATAAATAAAAATGGACGTCAATAGGTTCGCCCTACCCTATGAGATGTACAACGGTGAAACATGTGAGTACTACACTGATCCTACCCCTTTGGGCAAATAGAGGCGTGATATTATTTCAATGAAAATATAATATAAATACAATATACATAAGCGTATGAGTACCCACTGCCATATTTCTAATGTCATCCAATTGTAGGCTAATATAGAAGGAGTACATTTTTGAATATGACAATGTTCTCAGATGAAAATCAAAACGGCAAACAATCATTCCATAGACATATTATATATTGATGTGTACCCAGTACAAGCACTCCAACTCGACTTCATCTGGTTATACAATTTTGTTAGAGAACTGAAATAACATTAAAAGTACATTAATGAAACAGATTGATTTACTTCGGAACAGGAAGCGAGTGAAACTAATGCACTTTCATGGTGAATTTACAATATATTTTCATATTTTGATACAAACTGAGCTTGGGTTAATTCAATTACATCATGGTAGTAACAATCTTCTATACAACACACTTTAAATCTGTTTATTTTTCTGTTCTGATGTATGATTATAGTATTTTTTATATCAGTGAGTGACTACATCATTTGAGAGTTTGCAAGAACACAGCACATAACATTATATTAACTACTAGAACACATATTTCTTACAAATTAGTACATATACTTATATTTATTTCATATTGCTCAATTTATAACTACGTATATTAAATACAATTAACCTATGACTAGTTATAATACAGAGAGTTTAACTAAAATGAACTATGTTTTAATTGCAACTAGGTTTAATAAAGACAGGACTTAATACCATATTGATGAGCCACATACATTAACAATTTAGTATCAATTTGCTCACGAATTGTAGGTCAAATACGTGCACGATAAGAAAAACACAACTGGTTACATAATGCCGCCATGTCACAGAGATGAACGTAAAGGTCACGTGTCACGTGTCAGAGACTGTCTTATCTAGTACGAAGATCGCACCGACGCAAGGAGACAACGTCGCGGTCCAGAATACATCTGTGATGATAATAATATTGAGATCGTCACAGATGGAACTAACAATATAACAATAATTTGTGCTACATTATATATTACAGAAAAATACTATCGACGGCCGCTGTGCCATAATCTCTGCAGCCACTGTCGGTTCATTGCAGTGTGGGGCCTGCATGGCTCTCTTTGCGTTCTATGTATGGGTGTAATAGGATAAACACTTATGTACCGGGACCTAAGGGCTGTGTTAGAAATTGTTGTATTTCTATGACGGTTCCTTAACTTCTTTTGACTGTCTATGGGTTTTAAGTTTAATCATAATGATACACTCCTTTGTCCACCTCCTTGTGGATTAAAGGCGTGATGTCATGCATCATAATAATACAAAGTGTGTTGTGCAGCGGTCCGCAATAGCACGGTTGATAGATTTTCATTCTATTGTACCGAGTACCTAAAAGTACACGCTAAAGACCTTCGATAAAGTTTAACGACAGGTACCGAATGAAGTTAGAAATGAAAAATGTAAACTCTCACCCCACCCAAGAATGAATGTCATATACTACTTTACATTTATAGTAATATCAAGTTAAGCGTGTCGCGTGCCCCCGCTCACCTCCTGTTGGCGTCGGGCGTGACGTTGGCGACCAGGTTCTCGTATTCGTTGTGCTTGTGCGTGGGCGACGCGTCCGCGCTGCCGCCGCTCGCCTTGTAACACACCATCTTGCCATTTATCTCACTGAAACAGACAGACGATGAGCAAATAAATAAATCCTTTGATTACAAGCAGAGGGAAAGGGCTGGCGCGAGCAATGTTGTTTTTGGAAATGCTAATTTTTATCAAGACGTTTTCGATATATATTAATCAGTCTATGTAGTTTACCAGTGGACATAGGCCTCCCCTGAAGGCCCCTCAGTAAGGGGTTAAGCCCTAAAGTTGACAAGCGCAGAGCACAGCTTGTCACACTGCCCGCGCTGCTCGCACGGGAACCATGTAGTTGTACATGTGCCGAAAATATATAATAATAGGTACATGGTGGAGTGCGCCACCTACTATACCTACCCCTTCAGGGAAATGTAGTCGTGATTTTATGTTAACTGTCACATCGCATACAGATACATATTGCGTCACGCACTGTACAGTTAAATGGACAGTGATTGAGTGTCTCACACACAACATCAAACCGAACACAAGGCCAATGTAATCTGTATGGCTATTGGCGAAATTGATAAATGCGTCTCATCCGCTGTACGGTGCGACGAAGCTTTGTCGACTTTTGGGCGACCAAATGCTTTATCATCCTCACCTCACCATATCACTATTTGAGTGATTTCTATACATACATATTTCTATACATACATATTTCTATACATACATATTTAGATTTGAAATTCGACCGCAGACTGGAGTCAACAACACTTTAGAATACTTTAGATTGTTGTTGCTAGTGATGACGATCACCAATCCTCTATTCGTTCCTCTATTATTTTTATTTAATACTCCATGTAGACAAAACGTTCACAAAACAACCCACATTAAGGCATAGTGTGCGACGTTCAACTTGAACATATTTTTTCTAGCAGTGACGTCACTGACGGTGACTAAAATCCATTCTGATTATACCTTTATCACCGCAACAACGCATTCTATATTCCCGAGTATTATTGAAGACGCTCTAAAGAACACAACATCATAAACCCACTGCTGACGTCACGGTCGACTTTCGACGAATCATGGCGGTTAAAAAAAAATCTCTCAACAATACACTAACAGCTGTTGATAATGTACCGAATTACTTTCTCTGGGTAATTCACGAAAGGGCTATCATTTTTGACACATACGGCAAAACGGCGCATTCGTTCCTCGGAGAAACGAATCGATACTATAGATATGCAATAGGCTCGTTCGCACACACACGGGACGCGTGACTGGTCAAGACTAGAAGTATTACACACATCTAGACGCGATGTAATATTATCGTTTGTGTCTGAAAACTCACCCGGCCAGCACGAAGCCTTGCGGCGCGTTCCTCATCCTGGAGCACACGATGATGTCCGTGACTAGCGGCGCGGCGGGCGCGGCGGGCGCGTGCCGCGACACCCTGGTGCACAGGCGCCGCTTGCCCGCGCGCCCCGCCACGCTGAACCCCGGCGGCGCCGCTTCGCGCTCGCCGACCACCACCACGCCGTCCATCACGTAACCTGGCACACCTGAAACCGTCACGATACTGGCCTGTAACTCTGAAGGATTGTAATTTCAATTTTTGTATAGTTGATACAAATCACGTCATACAGGTACATACAATAATATTTGTGATCGGCGAATGTCAAGTTGCAAATGTCACGTCATGATAATTAACATTAATTATATTTAAACGTAACATCACGCCTGTAATCCCCCAAGAGGCAGGCGAAGGAGTGCAGTACCCTCCCACGTCACAGCAGTTACGTTTACGTACCACTACGGAATAGTGAATGAGTCAATTGCTATGCACTGGGCGCAAATCCAGTCACCAAATTACTAATACAGATTCAAACTAGAAATTCGTTAGAAAAGTTAAAAAAATCCATATGTGCCCGAAACGTAATATGAAACCAAAACCTCTCGATTAACGATGCAGACTTTTCTTCATACACGGTTCTCGTTTTGATTCAAAACGAGAACTCATTATAATAATCGATCCTTATACACTAACGGCAAGCAGCTACTGTGATACAAAACCCACATACAAATATTTTACGGTGAAGCTGTTAAAATCCATAGCATATAAAATACCAGCAATTCAATAGGGTCCTCCCTATACCAGTGGACGTATAACACACTTCTGCCTAACCCATAGGGGAAATACAGGCGTGAGGTCACGTGAATAATTGTGATCGTTACGACGCCGGTGACGCGTCTTGCAGCCACCGGGTTGACCTCCGCGCCCGCTCTATCGAAAGTGCACGGACCGGTCGCGGGTTGCGTAATTCGCTTTCATTGCCAATGTATAAGTGTCGACTCATAAGAATTGGCAACGTCAGAGATATAAACAACACAGATCAAATCGAAGGTGCTTTTTTATATTGTGACACTGACAATAACGTCATGACAAAGCGCGAACTCAATAACTTAAGACATTTGGGCGGTCCACTCAGGGTAAATAGAATAGAAGATGTTTAATCCGTCTGTAATACAGTTGCAGATCATTATTACTAAATAATTATTGTTACATCGCACGGTATCCTCGTGTGAATATCGGAGCATAGCTTTCTTAATTATTACATCAATACGCCATTACAAGATCAATAGATCAAATCCCGGATAGGACACTTGGATATTCCCAACTTAGATTTTCTAGTAGTAGCTCGGAGTCTGGATATATGCCCGGTGTATGGCAATAGGCTCACCTAGATTCCACAGTGGGACGTTAACGTAACTGATGAAACGTGAAAGTGTAATACACAACACACCTCTGCCTGCCTCTTCGGGGATTACAGGCACAATGTTACGTTACGC
>DWTO01003082.1:0-13032 GCA_018244755.1 Jemadia pseudognetus | reverse complement strand
GAAGGACCTCGTATAGGTCCGAAACTAGTCGGGCCATCCCGAAAAAACGCACGTGAGTCCAGCCGGCTTAATTCTTAGTAAACGTAACTGGTGAAACATGGGAGTGTACTACACGCTTCGGCCTATCTCTTCGGGAATTACAGGCGCGATGTTACGTTATGTTACGTTTTGTGAAATTTAATTATTTCCAGTACTTCCAATGTCATTTGAATTTAAATTTCGTCCACAATTTGATTTTGGAGTACTGAAATTGTTATATCTATAGATGATAAATTCTATGGAAAAATTACTAGCACTGCTAAGTTCGTTTAAAGTATTATGATAAATTCGATGCTTCATAGAGATTTCCGAGTTGCTTTAGTCATGCATGCTGAACAACATGCGTTAATCTAACGAACTTGTTAGACTTACTGGAAGTTCCTTATTTTGTAGTGCATTCTCGTTACAAACTCTTCCTAATAAAAACTTACTTACTTACTTACTTACGTTTAACAAAATTTCATTAGTAGGTACATATTTCAATACTTCCAATTTGGAAAATAAACAAAATTTTAAATTAGTAATTATTTTTTTTTTATAAAAAATATTATCATAGATGGGGTAAAACAGATAGTTTAGAATTAATTATTACATACATATATATATGTTTAGGTTATTCACTGTTGAGTTTTTAAATGAGAAAACCAATACAATTTTGTAAAAAATATCTACAAACATCTATGCTACACCAGTATTTCAAGGCAATGAGTCATCATTGTTTTATCAAAGGGTATTGTACCACTAGCATACAAGCAGTACACAGGGTCTTTACTATTAAACAAGTAACACCAAACACTATTCAAGCAGTCTTTACAAGGGCCCTGAGTCCCCTATTGGGTGATATATGATTTGGCAGCTCAATACGAATGTAAAGGTGCTAGACCATAAAAAAGACGATAATAATTAATAAACTGGTATATGTAGACATGTATTTAGGTATTTCAACATCATGTTCACTTTTCTTTGTAATTAAAAATTATCTATGAAAGGTAGTTTAAAAAAAATCAATGTCTGGAAATAGTAAACAAACATTTCTGTGAAGTATGTATTTTCAGACATTCAACAATATTCAGTGCTAATTTATGCACAACCATTTCTCATTATTTTTATTTCATACAACAAATTAAGTACTAGCACAATTTATTATATTATTTATTATTGATAAACAAGTTCCCACATGATGCAATGCAAGTTATAACTTATACAATACTAATTATTTGTTTTTGTGTGTGGTAACATGAAATTTGATTGTTCATGGTTATGAAACAGTTATAAATTTGTTTCACTATCTGTATCTTTTTTGTAAACTTCTGTTTATCTCTAAGTAAACAAAGTTTTTAAAAGCAGAAGCTATAAGAGGAGATATGAGAACACATGAATCTATGAGAAGATGGTTTTGACCAGTACTTTTTTCAATTTTATTACAAGTATTTATATCATTTAAAATGTTAAAAGCCATAAAGTTATTTCACACATTTAGTTTTATCATTCCTTTGCAGCAGATTGCAGCAAAATTGTATTTACCTACTTCATATGTAAATAAATAATTGTTTTACAGTTAAAGTTTTAAGTTTATCCATACAGATAAATAAAATTGGAGTGTCTGTTTGTATTATTAAAATGATCATTTTTACCAAATGCATAGATGAACGGTACATATACCATAAAAACATTTTTAACTAATTTTATTTGTCTGTTTGTTTGTTCCATCTAATTTCTGGAATGGCTGGACAGTTTTTTACAGGATCTTCTCTGGCAAATAGCTAATGTAATAAGGAGTAACTTAGGCTACTTTCCTTTTAGAATTATAGAATTCCACGCGGACGAAGTTGCGAGCACAGCTAGTTACAAAAAAAATATCGATAGATAAAAAGAATTATTATATTTAATTAAGAATTCACCATCTAAACGAAACATATTTCTTTTACAGTTTCGCAATCAAGTGATTCATTCGTAAACATACCGTTCGATTGAAGTGCAAAAAAATTCGATTACAAGAAATAAACTCGATTCGTAACTTTTGTAAAGTTCAGCTACAAAAAGCAAATACAAATGGTAGCAAAAAAAACAGTTTAAAAAGTTAGTAGTAACTTAGTTTTTTTACGTTTAAAATTAATCAGAGTCAATAATAGTGTTAAGCAATAGTTCTGTGTAACTTACAAAAGTTTTATTAAGGTCAATATTTTTGTTTGATAGTTTAAAAACAAACATTAAACTTATCTATAAACTCCAGCTCCGTTGGGAATATTTTTTTTCGTAGCACAATAACCATGGAATGTTTCCGTGTTCTATATAGTTGCAATTAAAGTTCCCACAGTAGATATAGTACTGTTACTTTCATAAAACTATAAAGATCGCACGATAGTATTGATCATAATCAACATAATTTCACAAAAAAACCATATAAAATTAAATTAAAAGTACTCACCTTTCGTAGCTAAAGCACAGGATGTCAAAAATACAATTTTCACAACTTTTGTTATTTTAAAGAACTCGGTATTTAGATCGAATGTTCAAAAATAAATAATACTGGAACCGCCCAGCTGGCAGATTTGTGTACAGTTGTATACAGATAAAAAAAAGCGTTTGCTTAGACAGTCGTGCGATAGACGTACAAATGTTTCGTCTAGAAACAGTTAATTCATTTATTAATTACATTTATACATTTTTTTTTTATTTCTTAATAGTATAATTTTGTTGTAATTTTTTAAATGCAACTACCAATGATGAATACGGTACATCATATTGTATAGGTTAGATAAAACATATTGAATAAAAACATTTCTTAAGACCGTGAATGCAGAAAAATCACAACGCTTCTTAGTTACCTCTAACGCCATCTAGTATTGTATGTTTTAAATTGAATGCTTATAGGCAAATATATTCAAATTCATAACTAAAATTATTTACGGTATACATTTTAAGAATCCACTGTAATAAAATATTATGTAATAAATAAGAATAAAAAGAAACGACAAATTTTACAGTAATTATGAATGCGACATCTACCGACAATATTTCAAAACATCAATTCATGTTTCATGTCCATGTTTTCAAGGGGCGATTATTGTTATTTAGTCGTCCACTAGATGGCACAACTACTTATTTGTGTTTAACATGTTTGACATAGAGAACGTTTATTCAGTTTAAAGAAAGATGTATTTACAGTTAAAAAAAGGATAATAGTGGTGAAAAATTTTTATGGCACCCTTTAAACGGCTGCAATATAAAAACTATAAAAAGTCTTTTGGAGAAATATATTTTAAGATTAGTCTTGATAATGAAAGCTTTTTCAGAATAAAAAATTATAGGAAAAGAGGTAAATATAATTTAGACACGATCGAGTTAAATGTTATTTCAAACCAGACTTTACCAATACGTAAAGAAAAAAACAAAGATTTGATGTATTTATTGCCGCTAATAGATCCCATTTTTCACGACTTTTACAAAAACATCAAAACTGATGATGACCTATCCAACTTCGCTTCGAATCCAAATTCCGAAGACCCCGATGCAGATGGAATGAAAGTTTCATTAAGATTAAAATTAATATAAGAAAAAGAAAAAAATACAAAAATATGATTATAGAGTAGTAATACTATAGATGGGGTAGGCAGATACTACCAGTATTATTAAAATTATAAAATGAAAATGTTTTTCATTTTATAATTTGAATAAAAATATTTTTTAAATTTTATTAGTTCATTTATCATTTGTATATTGACAGGTTTTTCATTTTAAAGTATAAAGTTCTTAGGTGAATAACTGAATAAGTCATTGGTGAACAACTTGACATGTCATTTTTCTATTATAAATATAGTAAATTCATTAAATATCTTATGTTTCCGAAAATTCCAATTAAACAATATAAAAGCATATAAAACATAAAACAACGATTTACAGATAAAACACAAACTTTAAAATGCCTGCCCTCAAAAATGTCCATTATCTTGTCAACTTATTCACACCTGGTACGGATATTATCTAAATACACGTCAAAACTGTTCCAATGGTACGTAAGTTTCGCGCATTCTACTATAGCTCCTGTGGTGTAATGGTTAGCGCACTCGGCTCCTCACAGAGCCGAGAGATGGTGGTTCGAGTCCACCCGGGAGCCTTCACTCGAACCGGGATATCATATCTATACTTTTTTATTTTTGTTATTTATATCATTAATTAAACGTTTATGCAATATTTCTATAAAAATTAGACATAAGTTTTTTTTTTAGTAAGAACTTATAAGATTTGTATAGACAGATTTTTCTCTAATTTGTGCTATGCGTTTTTGTTTATTTATATTGCAATTAAATATTTAAGTAAAATTCATTTGTACCTTTTGCGTGGTTACATTAAATATGCAGAAACGTATTGACAAACTTACTTTTTTTCCTAAAGGTCAGTTTACGCCGTACACCCTCCAATTACGAATAAATTGCAAAAAACCGTTGGAAATAGCGAAAATTGCATGTTTTAGTAATAAAAATAATTTGTGGATCTAGGGCAAGCATAATTTTCATGTATTTTGAACCGTTGAATACTAATTTCAAGTGTACATAGATCAGAAGCCATATTGAATCTAAGAAAATTGGAAAAACCCATGAAAATTGTAGAAAACCCATGGAAGATGTAAAATCGCAAAAAAATGATAGACTCGGATATAAAGAGTTTTTCATGTAATTTAATCTGCTTAATTAAAACCATTTCTTTCATAAATTATGGTTATGTTAACTTCCAGTCGTCTTACGGTAATCACCCGCTATTTTTTACAAGTTTGCGAATAATATTCGTGTATGAAAGAGGTAATGAGATATTTCTTATATCATTGTAGGTTTTTTGGAATATGGAATATGATTTCACCGGGAACAGCCTATCTAGATCCACTGCTGGGCATAGGCTTAATATACCTATACTGCACTAATATACACTGCATAATATATATTATGCATAATATATACTGCACTGTAAACGGTCCTTATAGAAGCTTTCATACTCGTACTAGTAGATGGCAATAAATTGGGCAGATAACGGTGTGTCAAAGTTGTTGGAACTAGGATGTTTGGATGTGACCGACCGAGGTCGGGTCGGTGCTTCAATAAAATTGCATTCCAATTTTAAATATTAACGTTTCTAGTTTCCTAATCGTCCCATTAAATGTATTAGTGAAATATTTGTAAATGTTTAATCTCATATCCTGATATCTGTAATTGGCTAACATTTTCAATGTCTCATTCGTGGACGCAAAAGAAATTTAGTTCTTGTTCCAATATCTTACATTGGTTATTCATACAAGGGCTTAATGTCAGTACCCAGAGTATCTTAAAAAACATAGGCAATTTTATTCGGTACATAATTTCATCTCGATGTACAGGAACTTATGGGTTAACTAGTTCGAATGAATGATTAAATTACAAATTCATTTATTCTACTTCGCTTTGAGTGGATGCTATTACTCCTTAAAATTGATATAATACTCCTTAATGTTGATAAGTGCACACTGCATTCGGGTAACTGCCTAGTTTTGGGAACACGATTCAAGACTGAATAGTATCGAGGAACGCGCGAACTGACGTTCGGGGACATGAAACTAAGTTCGTTTAATACTCTGGTGATAGTTGTCAAGGAGACATATTACACATATATTAGAGTTGGCTTGAGCCTACATGTCTCCATAGATTAATGGAATAATATCCTGGGTCCGGGGATAATGCCGACACGGGCTTCTGATCAAACACTAGCCAGAGCCTGTCAGCCGGTGGATTAAATGAATAATTGTTTCAATGAATATATTTTAAAATAATTTTATAGCTAGATTGGAATTAAGTCGATTACCCCGGCTCGAAAGTCTGTAATCATTAACGTCTGAATCAACAGCTCAACCACAAATAATTGTAAATCGGAAGTCTTTTGGCCTTCTAAATTATTATGTATAAATTTCAATATCGAAATTCTATTTCGAGCATGTGGTCCTACGTTAGTTCCTATATGCCCTGGTTATCATTTGTACATGTATTTCGGGAACTAATTTTGGATTTACACCTCAGTATGTATTTTAGTTGTAAGCATTGATTTTTCAATATTCTCGTACTATTTGTGTTGAATAAGATTTTCACAATGTGACGTCGCTGTGAAAATCTTTTACATTTCTCAATACGAAGCCATCTTGAGGAAGGGGGTCCTTTTATAAAGGTAGTACCTATGTTTGATATTGCCGCTAGGTATTTGTGACACTGAAGTACTGGATCGAGTTGCACAGAGAAGTGACTTCTTCTATTTCCCTATTTTATTCGATGACTCATATTACGTACCTATTTATTGGAATGGAATGGAACGCATATAATTTATTCGTTTGGTTTGCTGTAAGAACTAAGATGTTATTTATCGGGTGGTGGACAATCAGTAATTTCCAAATCCGACGCGCTTGTGGAAAGATAGATAAACGTAGATGAAGCACTTCTGGTGTGAAATGATAGATATATATGGCACTCGGTGCTCTGCTTACTCCTTAACGGGTCTGGCGTGACCATATTAAAATTTTAGTAAAGAAATAATTAAGTACTACGGAGAAAGAAAAACACCACCGACTTTAATAGGCCCGGCCCAGCAATGTATTTTTACAGATTGCAACAATTAGGTTTCATTTTCAGAACGTTTTCTTGAGATTGTTTCGAAATTAGTTCTCCTCGTTTATTGGCAACATTAACGTTACAAAAAAGAATTACTGAATTTCCATTACGGAAAACACACAACGGAAAAAATTCTAAGAGAGTATCATCAAATTTCTGCTCTCACAGTTTCATGACTTAATCATATCTAGCTAGCTAGCGCTAGCTTAGCTGTGTGACGCTGCAAGTTAATTGTTTTAGTATCAAAATTATATCCACTTTTTCTTTAGACATTCATTCTGAGCTCCACTCAGACTGAGCCCGAGAAATGTTCATCGCGTTTTATAAGTGGTTCACTTCATTTTTAAGACATCTTTAAAATGTTTTTCTTTTCATTTGAATTTATGTACGTAAATACATGTAGGTATGGGGGAGTAATTTAACCGAACAGTAAACTGAGTTTGCAAAGGCGTGGACGTAAATTTCCCGCTCGTTCTGTAATTTATAAGTATGTTCCGCTCTCATGAACCCTGATCGCCGTAATTGGAAATAGACTTAGCAGCTGTTTAACGACCGGTAGCTTACTATACGTTAACCTTAGGCATACATGTCAATATCAGAAAACTACACCATAACTGTACACAAGTACACCGTAGTGTCTAAGTGATGCCCTGTACCTACGTACGTAATTAATTTTGATTACACAACTATTTAAGTGCACTTTCTGTACCTAACCGAAAGACACCCTAGCGTGATGATGTTAATAATTACGGTTTGAATTTAATTTCTTCTGTTGTTTTTCATGGAATTTCTTAATAAATTATTAAACAAATACGGGTTGGTGTTGCGTTATCGATAAATTACTAAAAAAAACATGTTGAACACAATAAAATGAGTTGGTGTTTTAACAATGGACCCGGGAAATAAGTACTTGTCTTAAATGATAATGAGAAGCGAACTCGTAAATCCATGGCGGGAAACGCCGCCTATTGGACCTATTCGAGGCCCTTCATCGTGTGTAATTAAATAATAACGAAAACAACAAATTGCAAAACGTCGCTGAATCTTTACTGGATTATCGAGCTCCATGCTTCGACGCCTGAAGTTGTAACTGCGTTAGGAAATTGCTGGCGCAAGTCGCAAAGTGCTTCATTTGCTAACGCGAGCAATTAAAAATGCTATTTTCCTTTATAGTTCAGTCTAGTCTAGAGTATACGTTGGTTTCTAATTAGGTAGTATATAATAATACACGTCATACGGTTTCGGAAACTTCTGACTTACTCATCAGAGAATATTTGATATTTACAAGAAATAAAGAGAAAGGCGAATGTACAAGGAGCATGTTATGTTTGTGATGAAGTTTTGAAGCTATGTTTTTCATGATGTAGATGTGTGGCACTTGGTGCACGCTCCCTGTCCCCTGAAGGACCTGGCGTAACGATATATTAATAATATTATCTGCCTATCTAAATTGGGATGAAAACAAGCCAACATTTTTGTTCTCCACTATCGAAACCAAATAAATTTCATGAACCCCCACCTTATTACTTGTGCACCCCCATTATTTTTTTACGCCAACGTAGACCCCCGACGAGTTGCCTTGGAACCTGTTATTTAAAGCACTGTCCACGAAATATTTCAAAATTCTAAAATGCCACTTAACGCCGTCCGGTGAACTCCAATCCACGGATGACCACGCACCAACTTGATACTCGGTACAATTGACCCGCACATGTCACTACAGACAGCGTCGGCCCGAGCTACTCGAGTGCAAATCATGGAAAATAAGATAAAATATCACAGTCGATATCACCTTATTTATACTTAAGAGTTATACGCCTGTAAGAGGTAGGCTAAGTGTAGAACACTCCCACGTTTCACCAGTTACGTTTACGGCCCAATATTGAATAGATGGTGAACCTATTGTCATACACCGGGCTCGTATCCAGACTCCGGACCATTACGAGAAAATATAAATTAGAAAAATCTAATAATTCCCGACCCGGGATTTGAACCCCGTTCGGCAGTCGCCTTTGCAACCAACACGACTAACGAGCCAGTCTGTAGTTAAAAATTAGTTAGTTTGTAATTGTAATTAAATAGTTATTTATCTGTAGGCGTATATTATCAACGCATGTTTTGTCACAGCCTCACAGCCATTCCTTATTGTGACAGCTGCAACGGAATTACATTAGTTTTTAAAAATGGTTAACCCGGGAATCAGAACTATTAGTGTCTACTAGGCTTAGTATTAATAATTAGCTTGTTGAATTGCATATACAGAATATATGTATAGTCAGATATAATTGTGAATATGTAAAATTCAACACTTAAACTACAAAGTCTGTAAAAGATTGATACCAAATGAAAGTTTCAAGGTATTATAATTAACTTTATTTATAACGCTTTTTCTAAAATTTAATTTAATATTAAAACAATCAAATTAACAATACTGAACACATTTTTTTATCACATCAGTTTCATCATCAGAAATAATATCAAATAAAATTAACAGATTATCATTTGTCATGTCATTTGTAATATTAAGGTCCATCATAAACAAGCGGTCATTGAGAATAACTACTGACTATTGCAATAGTTTCATTGTCATCCCAGACTAGTCATCATCATAATAATACCCAATTTATATAATAATAATAATATACTATAAACAAATACAAAATCTTCCTACATATTTCTTAAAGCTAGTGATAGTTCATTACATAAAGCTATAACAGATTATCCAGCTAAGGAACAATACTTCAATTTAAAGATAAAGAATATCAGCCTGAAAATAAAACAGTTAAAGAAAGTGATAAAATGAGAGAGACTGATAAACTACATATATAAATATATACTTACATAGATATTTTTTTATGAAAATAATACTTAAGGATAATCAATATTATGGTATACATGACAGTTTAATACATATTGATCTTAAAAATATTTGCCATTAACAAAGCTGTCAGAATTATGAGTCAACCACGGTGATATTTTTTATAGTCTTATTTGATTGATTTTGTATATTATATATTATTATTTTTTGCTACTGTTAACTTTTGTTGCAAATCTTAGAGAGTTCAGAGTTTCATTGAAACATTTATTTAATTGGTTGATGTTGACCAACATAAGGATTTTTGAATTACCACCTAGACTGGGCATCAAGAGGTGAGTCAATTTAGAGTTTCTATATGGGATGTGAGCCTGGTTTGTCTGTAAAGACAATATCACTTTAGACAGCTCTGACAATGATCTATTGATGTGTTTAGTTTCATCCATTCTCTGACTTGTTTTTCCGCTATCTGACCCAGCCAAGTCCACTAAATTCAAATTACTTGTAAAATTCTGATTCAATTTTTCATTATGCGCTGATATCTTAATTAAAGTAACAGAATGAGACATGGAGCTAAGTTCATTATTTAATGTAGCTGCAGCTTGTCTGTTACGTTGAGCAAATAACAAGAGTCTATTGAATTCATCAGAGTTCGTAACTTCCACTTCTTTTAAATTAGTCACACACAAATCTGTGCCCCTTGCATTAACCATCTTAATTTCATGGTTCACCTGGCACCTTTCTGAAAGTAATAAGTCCCTTATGACTTCATTACATATTTCAAGAAAGCTTGCTTTGATTGTCAATTCCCATCCCATTCTCTTCAAGTCTTCCATATGGGTAAATACCATATTAATAGACCGAGGAACTATGCCACATTTATCTTCTCCAATGCCACCTTCCATGGTATATGTCTTCCCAGAGCCAGTTTGACCATAAGCAAAAATGCACACATTACGACCATCTAAAGCTGACTGCACCATAGGAGAAACTGCTGCAAAAACATCCTCCTGTGAAGAATGTGGGGTAAAAATACCATTAAATGTAAATAAATGCCATGATTTTCCTGTTCTGAATGAGGTTAATGAGTCCATCTCTTCGACCTCGATGGAGCAAGCATTAAGAACATTAAGGTGATATAGAGGTGTACGTTTTTCAGCATCTAGTGGAGGCCGTATTCGGCAGTAAACATGGATTCTGCCTTTTGCGTCCCAGACTGTACTCCTCAAAATCCTCAGCTTGTTATGCAAAGAGGCTAACTTGTTTTGTAATTCCTCTGTGAAAATTTTATTTTTTGTAATAAAATCCTCATGGCTAAGCTGTAGCTTGTTATGCTGAATTGATAATTTTTCTGCCTCATCTGTCGACACTCTCAATTCTGTATTCTCTACTTTGAGACTTTCACGGTGCTTTAATAATTCTTTGTGTTCCTGCTGAAATTTATGAAGTTGCACAGACTTTAATTTTAAACTGTTGGTGGCATTTGTCAAAAATCTATTTTTGATTTGTAAATCTTCATTTTCATGTTTTAACGTCTCAAAGGCGGCTTTACTATTAGTCAATTCCATTGACATAGCTTGCAGATGTTTTGAAGTAATAAGTGACTTCTCCTCTAAGATATTCAACTCCTTTGTGCGACACTTCAACATGTCCATACTTATTTCATACATGATTTGTAAATTTTCATTTTCATGTTTTAACGTCTCAAAGGCGGCTTTACTATTAGTCAATTCCATTGACATAGTTTGCAGATGTTTCGAAGTTATAATTGATTCCTCCTTTAAGATATTCAATTCATCAGTGCGACACTTCAACATCTCCATAGTTGTTTCATGTACTTTGGAGATTTCCATGTTTTTCTCTTTGAGGTCACTTAATTCACTTTTAATAGTGTCATGTTTTTTTAGTAAATCACTGAATCTCGCCTTGTAATCATGCGGGAGGATTTTCGGGACTATCGCAGCAGGCTTCCTCTCATGTTTTACAACTTTTGAAGGTCCACTAGCAGAAGTAGAGGCTGTTGTAGCTCTCTTGAGTTGCTTCGCTGCCGCTGTGCCAGTAGGGTTCGAGCCCTGTACGCTTGAACACTTTGATTGAATTGGAAGTAGGTTCTTCTTCTCAGCATTGCTGAGTCCATGTATGATAGTCCTTCTTTTAGCCTGTGCATTTAATAACCCAGGTCGGTTTTCATTTGTAGCAGTTGACGGCAGTTTTGGAATGCGAGACATCTGTAACGATATTGAATAACAGTTACTCCATAGTAATACTTTTGAATGGTGATAAATATACACAATAAGTATACACATAATGTATAAATGTTAAATTAATAGAAAATGAGAGGTAATCCTAACATTGAATTAAAGAATTTTAATAGTAAAATAAATATAAAAATCAAAATTCAAACTACCACCGCTTCAGAAAATGCTTCGCTACGGAGAAGAAGCGGCGAAAGAAAGCGGCGAAAGAAACTCCATAGATAAGCTTATGCATCTTTTAATATAAGTACATACCTATATTAAAATATATGACCTAATTTATTGTGGAGCAGGAGTTACATGAACCTGCTTGGGTACATGTTTATCAACCAAATAATCATTTACCTTGTAATAGGTTTTTGTTACAAAGATTTGTTTTTATAATAGATTTGAACTTTTTATGTGAAAGATATTTTTGGTACTTTTGGTATTTTGTTAACCGACATCAAAAAGGAGGAGGAGGGTACTCAATTCATCTGTATTTTTTTTTATGTTTGTGACCTCAGAACTTTTCACTGGGTGAACCGATTTTGATAATTCTTTTTTTAATTGAAAGGTGATGCTTCCTATGTGGTCCCATTTTAATTTCGTTCCGTTCTGGCAATGGCATCCATGACAAAGCCACATAAGTCTTAAATTTGCATTAAGCATGTGCGCGAAAAATTGACAAATAACTCAATATTACATTAACCGATTTCGATAATCCTTTATTTATTTGAAAGGGTTCTACGGTAGTCTGATGAAAGTTTGCTAAGGATCTAATTACAGAATCCATGACAAAGAAACAGAACTCTTCAATTTTTAGAAGCAAATTAACGAAAGTCGTCCGATTTTTTATAGGCTATCCGGATATGGTCAAGTAATTGTCGTAGTCAAATATATTACGGTTAATGGAACTCTGTGAGTTTAGATAGGCATTTCATCCTGACTTCGCTCGTTTCATGTAACCGATTAACGTGCACGCTTTAGTTAACTCAAGCGCGCTAAACTGGCCAAATTGTACACACTCCAGATAATTCGAGTGGTGTTCTACCTTATGCTACTATAATTATTCACTCTCGAATAATAATAATAATAAATATAATTTACGTATTGTCACGCCTGTAATCCCCGAAGAGGTAAGCAGAGGAATGTAGAACACACCCACGTTTCACCAGTTACGTTTACGTCCCACGAATCTATTGTCATACACCAGGCACACACCCAGACTCCGCGCCACTACTAGAAAATCTAAATTAGAAAAAATTTGTAATACCCGACCCGGGAATTGAATCCAGGAACTCCCGATCGGCAGTCGCAC
>DWTO01003081.1:0-13033 GCA_018244755.1 Jemadia pseudognetus | reverse complement strand
GGCTCACCACCTATTCCATAGTGGGACGTAAACGTAACTGATGAAATGTGGGAGTGCTCTACACTCCTCTACCTACCTCTTTGGGGATAACAGGTCTGATGTTACGTTGCGTTAATTAACAATCTGGATTTATTAAGAAACATGAATCTCTCTGAGCTTTGAACATGAATATTAATAAAAATAATCTTATGCTTAATTCTCTCATTTTACTCGTACATACATATTTTTTATTTTTTTAACATGCTTCTTTAAGCACACAAGTAGACTCAAAGCGCGGTTTAATTACAGTCTGACGTCATAACAACTCGCCGTACTGTAATGGAAATGTAAAAAATCCTCGTTATTCATAACACTCCTTTTCATACCATATACCTCATCGTATTTTATTTATTGTTTTTGTCTCGTCGCACCTATGGCATTTGATATTATTATAAAAGGAATAAAAGATTGACTAGCAAAAAACTGTTATCGATCGTTTATGAATATGGTTGCATATTCTGTACAGATTTACAACATAGTATTTGATTATCAAGATTCGTTTGCGAACTGATGTAAAGTGTAATTACAAAACAACGTTCAGTTAACAGCCAGTCGCGCGTATTTCAATGCAGACCAAGTTTGTGGTTTTGTGGCATCACATCACACAGTGCGACAAAGGGAATATTTGATTTATAAGAGTAGTTTTATATGGAAGTAAATTGAGGAATAATTAGGTAAGGTTTCAATGTAAAGAGAAGGGAGAGTATGAATGTAGCTTATTCGCAACAAATGAAGTCCATACTTTCTTGAATTCGGAATTGACAAGTCAATATTTTTTAGATCAATTAAACATTTTTGAAGTTTTTCAATTTGGAACTACATGAGTCCAAAATGTGTATTTTGTTATGAAACAAAACAATAAGTTAATTTTGAACTGAAATTTTAAGCATAACGTATTAGAATAACATTAACACAATTACAGAAAATAATATCGTATATCAAATTCACACAGGTAGCTGTTGGCTATCCAGCAATATTTTTTTTATAATATACGTAGATGAGAGACGTACAAATTCATCAGGTTTTAATAAATTTGGGGACGGTGCGATACAACGCATCCACTATACGAGTAGTTATAACAATTGCGTTAGGGGCTGTAGAATGTCGTTAGTATTTTAACGCACGGCCTTAATGGAGGCTCCGAGAATTGCCATATATATCCATTAGTAGCACAGCTCCGTGCTCACAGAGATCCTCCCCTAATACCCTGCTTTCTCCCTTAACATCATACGCTCCTCAATGACTGTCCTCTACTAATTTCTCAAAATATGAAATATGAGCTTCAAAATTTTCCCTAAAAGTATAAACAAATGAAGATTCAAAGCTCCGTTTGGAAATTGGCATAAAGTGTAATTACAAACCTGCCGTTAGCGTCTGCCCGGCGGGACGCGTTCCGACGAAGCCTCGATTTGTGGCGTCGCCCGACGCAGCTCGGTAAACCAAATTTATATTCAAAATATTTAGCACAAGTTCTGATTTCAGATTCTCTGTAAATTTGGTTATAAATCTACTTTGCCTTACCTGCTTTCACATTTATACACAAAGCAGTTAGCCATGTCATGGATTTAAAATCTAGATTTTATTCACTCTACCGTAAGCGATTTACATGTTCTAAAATCTTTTTCAAAGTCTAATATTTTGTCCAGTTCTGCGTACTTGATAGAATTTTATTCGGAGAGTAGAAAACAATATTAAGTTTATCGCTTAACTATAATAATAATTGCCATTTTCATATAACATTATTATTTTTCTAACGTCACAACTAGTTTCATGCAATATATTTATTACGAAAAATACCACGTACCCTATAATAATTAAGGTACAATTTTACATGTCATGTAAACTTTAATTAGAAACCAATTCTGTATGCTTTACCTCGGGGGAGTTCAGTGGAGTTCGATTTGTACCACTGTACAGCAGCTTGTGCGATAAATTCTGATTATGAACCACGCTTTCATATAAACTCCGTTATAAATTTATATTTACAAACATCGTAAATAGGGTTGGGCCAGCTGCAAAAGGAGTATCTTGTGGTAATTATTTCGGTCAAACAATAATTTTTGGTTAACATACGTTAAATAAAATAATATTAAAAAGATACTATGCTCCATAGGTAACATTTCAGAAACGAATTTTTTTCTGAATATTATTTTGTCAATTGAAATATAATTACAGCGAATATCACCATTCAATGTTAAACACTTTTGTTTTTAATCTTTAATAGTTAAATTCACTATTTAATTATCAAGAGGTAATACTTATTCAAAGGCCGAATAGATTGATTCATGCGTTTAAAGTGCAGGTACCAAAGTACTACCCAGCGATATGACAAAATTTTGAAATTGGAATTTCGTCTTAATAATTAATAAATTATAACTTCTTAAAATCAAATCCTAAGAAAGCCACGATAGATAAAAAAAACACTATAATTGATTGAATGTTATTTTTGGAGAACAGAAAGAATAAAGTCTTGCATCACAAAAATTGTTCCACAAATGCATTCGCACAGTGGCTTGAAGGAAATTTGATGAATGGCTATTCGTGTAGCAATAACAGGAATAAACGTCACTAAATAAACAATATTTTCAATCTATGCAAATGTTTTGACCGCTCTAGAATAGCGTTCACAGTTACATCCTCAGTGGCCGGTGTTAATTCACCGAGAAGTTTGTAAACAAGCTGTTGTAGGTGATTTACAAATCAGCTTTTGTTCGATAGTTACAAATCTATGTTAACGATATAAACAGCTGTGTACTGCCCGAATGTTTAGACTGGCACTAAGAGCTACTGTGACTGCTATATTGTTATGAGTCAAGCATTACCGCATTCGAATACTTGTTATGCTTATGTTGCTATTTTAGTAACAATAATAAGACCGCTCTTATGAAAACTCACCACTGCATTACTACCATTTGAAATTACGTCTTGGTTGGCTATTGAATAGATCAATAGACCAATTAAGAGACTAGATGTTTTGAGATGGCGAATAGGTGACTTAAGATATAATTTGATATCGTATTTAATTGATACAGTATCCATTAAATACGATCTATAATTCTGTCGCACATGTGATTTACTTACGCTAATATCAATACACTTCTCAATAAAATTTCGCACAGCTTCGTGTGCGCATTATCTATTGCTAACAAGAGGTTTTCTTTCCACATATTGTTAACTACATTTTTGTCAAAGGAACTTCTTTGTAATGATGATATTTATTCATAAATGCTGATTATGGATAGTGCTGTAATATTTGATATCCATCGTTCGCTTATATTAACATTCAAAATTAATTACTGCAAACCTTCCGGTTTTACAACTTCGCGAAACATTTTAATATAAAAGTCTTCCAGTCGTCCTTCTGTCACACCGTATTGACATAGTGAGGGTTCTAATGAAAAATACAACTCTAAAAGTACATAGTTGCTGCCTTATTATCATGTCTCTATCTGAGGAAACTCTTTTAAAACTGGAAAAATTAAAATAAATTCATTTATAACATTTACATTGATCTTTTACGACCCCATAGTATTCGAGACAGTAACAGTAAATCAAGAAGTACTTATATAACTTCTACTATTTGGTAGATTTTTTACTATATATTTTGTAGAGCGCAGAAAGCTAAATATTTTATATTACGTAAGTCACAAATATTTTAAATTAAATAAAATATAACTAAGATCGCGTACGATCGTTGTCATTGTCAAATACATAATAATCTCTGATCAAACACAGAGTAGATATTTTCTTTTAACACAACTTTTAATTTAACACGGCATTTGTTAAAATACGTTCTCTGAAAATTAGCGATACAAAAGCAAAAAGTTAATAAACACTCAAATTTATTTATACCCACAATTCGTATAGTACGTCTTACTGTACATTGTACAAGCAGTCTCTGGACAGGTTATTAATTATTTAACACACAGATCATCTGGCGTCATTCCCCCGGAGCGGAGCTTTGAGCTCGAAAACAATAATCTCCTGATGGCCCTGGGGACTGACGTTAAACTCTTGATAATGGGTCTGAATCGAGCCTTTGTTATATTATCTTAAAACATCTCCTGTCATAACAAGACTAGCTCTAGTTAGTACAAATGTTCACTGAGATAACGAATATTCAGAGGCCATTGACTATAATTTCCACTATGATCCAACAAATATTGAAAGGGCATACATATTTCTGGCATATCCTGTATTTCACATATAATCCAAATTTTCTATTAGCCACCGTTTATTCAATGGTTAATACAATAATTTGTACCATTTCATGAGTAGGTACATGTATGTACAAACTCTGTAAAAGATACGCGAAGTACCTACATGAGAGTGTATGGGGTTAGAAATATACATATGTATTCAACCTTCAATACTTAAAAGTGGTCTGGCCTGCCATTAGAGTGGCCTATGTCCAGTACGAGCTCGAAAATAATCATGATGATGAGTCAAATTGTCAACAAGGATTACCGTAATTTGGATTATAATCTCCAACAATCTCATTTAAAATTGGAAACCAAAGTGACAGACTGTATATGTCCATATATTTAACAAGTTATATTTAGCGCTTAATAGCACAACAAATTAACCGTATAATTTATCCTGCAGTACTCAATTACATGAGCCCACAATTGAATCATTAATTTAATTTACTTGTTCAACACAATAAAATTAAATGAACGCAATTTGAATGGATAAAAAAAAATTGCACACATTTTCGGTTCCATTTAAATCCATTCAACCGTGGAACAAGGATTAATGTAATGTATTTTTACAATCTTGTTTATATTTCAATGTTGAATTAAATTTACTAAGTACTAAATATTTCTTAGCTATCATAAAGAAATATTGGTAATCCATGTGTAATTGATCAATCTTGTCTCAATGCTTAGTTACATTGATAAAAATTAATACGGTGAGTAGATTTATCATAATTACTTCATTTTAATGGGTTCTTTTACTTCTTATCTTAAGCTCGATTATACCTTATTAACATTAACCTATAATATTTCTTAGAAGTCTGTGGTTACGAACCGCTTTTTCTTACCGAATGGATTTTAATAGCTTATTTTTTGATAGCCTAACCTTAAAAAACTAACGCAATATTACGGTTATGATAATGCTTTTAAGACTCACGATACCATAAGTATAGCTGTTTTCTAAAATTAACCAGCAATGACGAGGGACAATACTTTCTGATCTTGAAACACCTTATGCTTATTTGCATGCCTTTTACATAAAACTATACCAAGCTAAAAATGCCACTTTTTGGAGATGAGTGTCAAAAGTTGATAGCTAAGTACCCTACTGAAGAATTTAAACTTTTACTGTGGAGACTGCAACTCAGATTCTAGCTCGCGCGGCTCCTCTTATAAATTCATGTGCCTATTAATATTAAATATTCCTTACTGCAACGGTGAAAAGAGTATCGTAAGAAAACCCATGTCTTAAAATTTACTAAAATTGTTATCTAAGGCATGTGAAGCTTACTAACCCACATTTGGATAGCTTCCTAGCTTATGTCCTTAGGCCTTATCATTACGGGTGAGCCCAGTGTTCAATAGATGGATGTAAAAAGATTGTTATGATTATGATTTTAATTACTTTCTAAAACAAGTAACAAGACACTTGAAAGGAATGTCAATCGCCAATTAATCAATGGATCAATTTATGCCACTGAAAATTCTGTAATAAGGCGACTGATGTAAACATTGCCGCTCGTTTCCACATGAATCTATTGGGATTGTAGGTCCAAAATTATAGCTTTAAGATAAAAATTACTCTTATTGCAGGTACATCCTAAGCATTTCAATTCGTATCCACCACAGCTCTCCCACATTTGGTGCATTACTAATCACTAGAAAATGAGATTGCATAAACCCGAATACAAAATTCTAGGCCATTTTCAACCGCATATCATTGTGAACGCTCGCATACGAGCTCATCAATGTAAAATCCCTGGTTCAGAATTGCACAGGCATTTGCCGGGATTCAGAATTCACGGTGGGATTCATGCAACGCGATATCTTCCTTAGATTCAAATTGTTCGCTGAAATTCTCCAGCTCGAATGTTTTGGTTTATAAATTTGTCTGTTGGCCTTTTTTGCTGCTGTACATCGTAAACCCTTAAAATTTATCTGAACCTGTCTGACATTACGAGATTACGAGCGTTTTTAAGTCTCTTTAACATGTAGGTAGTGAAAGGCTGTCGGAATACATCGAAAGAAAATCGGCACATCTGGAATTCCTTGATGATATTTTGTAAAGGGTGTGAAACGGGTACTTGACGAATGTGTTAGATTTTGGGTTAAGGCAACAATTCTCATCTATAAAATCTAATCATCATTCTCAATCTGAGACGAAACTAGCGTCCGGCATTGTAACGATGAACTGTTTGATAATGATGATGATTATTAATCATTCCTTATATTTGTTTGTTCATTTCGAATCCTGAACAGAACACGGGCTACGTTTAATTTGATAAAATTATATTTTCTTGGATATCCGCCAGATTAACTCGGTCTACTAAAGAAATTTTGCTTGCTAAGGTTAAATTGCGACCGCTTGCTTAAAAGGAAGTGGCCAAGCTCTGGTATTAAATATTCAGTAGCTAGCTATTTTTGGAGATTAAAATCTCACAGCCCCTCTGTATTATTTTTAGAAATTCAATGGTTGCTAAGTAGCGTTTGATCTTGCACGATAATAGAATTTGAAGTATACATACTTGGTCCTATCTTTCGCTGTGACACATTTTTCTGTAGAAATTACCGTGAAAATTTATGTGATTAAAATGTCTCATTAATACTCTTTATATAAAAATAAAATTCCTTAATTAATTAAATTCGAATAGATCTGTAAAAGAGTACAGGAGCAGAAATATTGGATTTATTTACTTATTCTTGTTCCAAATCTCGCAATAAACCCTTAACAAAGGTCACCTAACTATGGGGAAAATCGTCCATAATAGGGATCAAAATGGACCCTCATTGTGAAAACCGACTCTCAGCTCATTATCGTTGATTCAACGATGCGTGCCTAACGAAAAGATTTTCGACCTCTGTCAAGTAACCCTTTACTATTTGCACCATGTGTGTGTATGTACTATCATTATGATACCAAACAAAAGTGTAGTTAAAAGTGATATAAAAATCTTTACATTATAAAACATGCAGCGAAACGCGGTCTTCTTTTCAATAGCTGACAAACTGTTGCCACCATCACTGCAGTTTGGTTTCATGGTTAATAGCACCCGTCACAGTTAATCAAAGATGGTCACCCTGGGTTCTAGAACGTCCAAGTAACAAATTCTTGTATTTTATTCTCTTTACTTCTACTACCTGTATAGATATATACTACGCCTTTACAGGCCATAAAGTTTCTCTTAGACCAAGATTCTAAAAGGATCCTATGCAGGATCATCACTACGTTTACTAAGTGTATTATCCTATTTACTAACAATGCTACAACTAAGTTTGACGTAACAAGTACATAACTAATTATGACAATCATCTTTTTTATTGTACCGTATGCCATGTGCATAGTTGTAATGGTTTTGGTAAGTTACTGAAATATACGCATCTAATTTACGAACCCATAATTTGCCGTCTTCTAATATACCTATGTATAAAATCTCATGTCATAATGTTGGTGGTCGAACTCCTCTGAAAGGGCTTCAAATTTTTTGTATTTATTAAGTAGGTCTGAGAATAGATCGTATGCATTTTTATACCCTTAAGTAATAAGAATGGACGTGTCCAAAAGAAAAAATATATTTTTTGATTAAAATGTTATTTGTATTTTTTTATATTTGACATCCACAAATATCCATGACCCAAAAGGTTTACCTTCCTGCTCCCACCTTCCATTTTTATAGCGGTTTTATTATTTTTGCATGAACAACATTCAAATAATTCAACCGTAGGTTATTCCATCATTTAGAATATTCAAACACACATTAGATGCTTTATTTTTTATTTAATTACGAAAATATTCAATTGATAAAGTTTATATGGCAGAACGTTTGCGGGGTCAGTTAAATACATATTCATATTATCAATTTAAAATTTTACCACAACCAAATCGTTTATAAATGATTGTATTTAAAAATTAATCTAATGTTCTCATGTCTAAAATAATTCTAATGTTCTCGAATGTTGCGGCATAACTTGTTAAGTGGTGTATTTAAAAAAATACTTCACTCTTCACGAGGATGTGGAATATTTAAGCAACATCGCATCAATACCTACACAATAGTCACTTCATCCATAAACTCTGAACGTCCATTACGGAGCTAAGGTATCCGTGAAATACTTGAACGTAAAGGGTACAACAACAATTATTATGGAAATTCATTCCTTTATTGACGGTTTTTTCGCTCGAAAAGTTTTTACGTTCTATTTAACTTACGCTGTACCTTCGACTTATTCTATTCTGATATGTAAGTAGTTTCAACGAAAGTAGTTTCTTTCTAACGTCGCGTTTCATGATCTGATTTATCCGATTCAGTTGCTTTTCTTTTTATCTCAACTTTATTTGTATGTTTGGTTTCAAATTACAAGCGCTGTATGATATTATGTCATAATCATTTATATCAATGTTATTTTCTACAATCTGTTCAAAGCAACTGAACTGAAGGCTTTATATCTATGACATTTCAATTGTCTTTAGTCAATGGTACCTAATTACAATTATTAGCTTCTGCATTAAAAACAAATACTAAACACTACAAAGAATTTTAAGTTGATATACTCATAGATTTAAAATTTGATTATATAATTTTCGTTTATTTTCATGGTTCCGATAGCTCCGATTCTTCGTCACTAATTGAAAGTAATCGAATGACGGAAACCATATTTTAATTTTATGTTCTCCAAAGCCCTTCAGATTCAATCACGTGTGCGATAATTTATTAATCAATAAGAAAGAAAGAATCTACAAGAAGTACGGTAGCAGTGATACAAATGGGTAAAATAAAAACCGGATTATGTTGCTACGGAAGCATTTTTCCGAGCCCAATACAAGCCGATACGAGTACCTACTGTAGAAATAATGTTAGTTGCGTGCCACGCATCCATTCTATCACCACTTAGCAGTGTAATGAAGACAAAAACAAGCATTAAATATGTTTAGTGCTGAACATACATCATTTAATAGAGTACATTAATTACGGATGTTATGTGTGTGGTGGTTGAGTAATATAAATGCTTGTTTGATTTAATGCTTCATTGTGGTTATATATGTATTATCATAAATACATTAGTGTCGATGTATGTTATTGTAATTGTACTGTATATTTCGTGTTGTAGGCTTCGAGTTAACTACTAATGTACCAGTTTAATTTACACGATTTATTGTTAATTATTTGACTAGATCATTGATACAGTATTTCGTGAACCTGATTGTTGCAGCGTGGTTCGATTCCCACCCAAATAAATATTAGTGTTATAAGAACAAAACAAGTATTTATGTACTAAGCCATAAAATATACAAAGACATAATGAATCGCAAAAAAAATATTTAATACCATGTCAACAAACAGCTTTTTAACACTCAATATTTATGGCATTTCATAACAACTCCTCAAAAATCTTGGGGTATGGTAAATGAGCGTATATTTCATTAACGCGCTCTTGGGGTATCGCAAGAGGCGGCTTATATTAAGGATGTTGTTACACGCTGGAGTGTAATAGACATTTATAAAAGTGAGTCAAAATAGAAAGAAGACCTTAATTAATAAACATTGACTGTCTCGTTGGTTTGTTGAATAAGTTGCGAACATGACTGCCGATGGAGAGGTTCTGGGTTAAAATCCTGTGTTGAGTATTAATGATTTTTTTTAGATTTTTAATAGAAATTTCTAGTAGCTCGGTAGTCTGGATACGTACCCGGTGCATGGCAATAACCTCACCACCTATTTCATAGTAGGACGTAAACGTTGTCACGTTTCACCAGTCTACACTCCTCTGCCTTACTGTTCGGGGATTATCGACATGATGTTATGTGTATTATGTAATTAATAAACATTATGGATTCAAAATGGATTCACCATGTTGTCTCAGTTGTCTGGTTGCTTCAAAATTAATTTTGTTTTACTCTAGTAACGTAAAGTAACTTAAAAAGTAAGTTAATCACTCGGATTGACTTGATAACAATCTGCTCTTGGAACGAGAAATGTTCATATAAGAAGCTGCCACGCTACCGAAATGCGGGATGACAAACTTCACGTGTCATAGAAAATATTATAGAAAACTCTAAGCTGCATTGGTTTTCTCGCGATATTTCCCTTCTCCATTATACCATGTTATATCTTAACTTAAAACACGTATAACTCAATCATGATATCTCCAAAATCAACTTAATATACCAGAAATATACAAAATAAATCCAAGGATCTATGAATAGATGCCTGCCGAAATATAAAATGAACACGCAAAAAGTGTTACAGATTCTCCGACAGGAGATAAACACCCAATTAGTAGCGTTTCAATTTACAGCAATTCAACGTTCAATGATTTAGAGCCCGTCGTAACAAGTTCTCGTAAAAATCTCGGGCGTTTCCTAAAACGGACGTACTCGTATATCTCATTTACGCTTTGCCGCCCGACGTTACAAACAGCCTGCGTGCACTGGACACTCATTTAGACTTTTTGTTATGTCCCTACCAACAAGTGTATACACATCTTCACTACGTAATTATGAAGCAGTAAAAAGGATTAAATCTTTATTTAAAATATTTTTTATATCTATATTATAGTTTCTGGTAATGTTTATGGATCAATTCTTACAGAATTGTTTTTTATATTTCTATGCTTATTTATTATTTCATCATAGAGAAACTGATTAAACAATTTTGATTAAATTTTGGTAGAGTGATTAATTTACTATGGAGTTTAAGATGTAGGATACTCTTCATGATGGAAAGATGTAAATATCGTCATGGGAGAGCCATTGAAGCTGCAAGTTAAATGTAATTGATATTGCAAAGGCTATAATGACCTTGAATCAATATTGTACGTCTGTCGGAGTTAACGTGGAACATGCCAGTGATTCTGCATGGGATATTTAGTCCTACAAGAGATTAGATACATTCGGAACTGCAGCAGTTTTAATACCGAATGCGGAATGCCCTTGATATGTAAAATTTAACTAAGACATATCGGCAAAATTATCCAGTTCACTAGTGACGTAAAACGTCAATATCAGAATAATTTTGATGCAGGTAAAATAACAAAAACATTACATGAAGAAAAATTAATTGAAAATTGTCTTTGGATAAATGAAGCTTTCCACCCGTTGGGATTTTTGTATATTTATTACAAGTTAATTGAACATGATGCGAACGAGACGAGACATGTATTTCAATATTTGGACAGAATACTAATATTCTGTTAATTGCTAGAATAATAGATGCGGTAATGGCATCTCACGTAGGTACCTACATTAACGCTTTTGTACCCTGGTATTGAAATGCGGGAACAATCTACCAATTTAAAAGAAGATTACTTGTGAATTTACAAGACTATGTGTTTATCATTGTTGCATTTATTCTTAATTTACGTTATTCAAAGCGTGATGAAGACTATCATAAAGTGTTTAAGTGTCGACCATTACTTTGCTTTATTATTAAATTTATCTATCATTTATTTTACTTTTTAATAGACACTGGCGTTACATTTTTTCGTCGTCCTTTCTCTTGTACTCTCTACGGTCTTCTACCTGCCTCCCATTTGTTCTCGGTGTCTTAAATTCAACAGATCTCATTCTAATATTAAATACTTATTACATAGAATGTGCTTTTACAACTCGCAACACTTCGTGATACGGAAACTTTTTGCTAGAATTTCAAACAAAAGTGCCACATCATAAAAGGCCACGTAAAAAATGTGCGGAAGATTTTTACCGAAAGTATAAATATGTCAATAGAAGTCCCCAAAATAAAGCATGAAACGAAACCATATACAATTTCACATTTCACTCGGAACGTTTCGCTGCGTGCAGAAACTCTAGCGATTTGAAAAATATTGCTCCCTGAAAATCTAATTTAGCGTTCTCGTTAAGAGCGGCCGCACACGGTACCGTATCGATTCGACAGGTTTTATAGAAGTTTTGAAAAAATACCAGATCACTTTTAGTTGCGAAGTTACATGATGGTTACAATGGAGTTAATAATTACTAAACTGGCTCAATTCCCAAGCCGATTGTACGATTATTTTGCATGGCATGAAAGGCATCCATCGTAATAAAATCATAAATTTCTATTTCAAAGACAAAAAAAAACAACATGTCATAATGCCTGTATCTCATGAGGTAAGCAGAAAAGTGGAATTTTATCACATATTTCATCAGTTACCTTATACCTAATCTTACGCTTCATCATGGAATATGAGGTGAACCTATAGCCATACACCAGGCATACACAAACTGAAAAAAAATTCGCCCGAACTTATGGAACGAAGAGGAAAATTTGATAAATAAAAAATTTCACGTTGCAACTTGGCAACGACCCGACTTTTTTGCTCGCCAATTGACACGGTTAGAGAAAGTGGAATACGCGGCCGATGTGTGGGCGCGGCGTAACAAGCGATAACATCCACTACGCGGGTCTTTATACACGCGATTATCGCACCAAACTCCCATGGAATACGTGAAATTATTGCGCAATAACATCGAGCAAGACAGGTTGCAGACGGTGTGAAGAACATATGGCGAATGGTTTCAAGGACTTTTCACGCGTCAGATTAGATAATTTCATATGAAAGTTTTTTGATACACGAATATCAATATTAAATGACCTTGACGTAGCATTTATATTGCTTATTTTCTTTGGTATATAACGGTATTCTAATAACAATATCTTGAGATAGTTCACACATGACTATAGGTAAGTCTATTAGCGAACCTATGTAAACTAAAAGATGCCGCTAATTTCTATTCACAAAGAAGCTGCTCATTTCAAACGTTCTCCATTGTTTTTGAACAGCATTTAATAATCTGACCG
>DWTO01003080.1:0-13034 GCA_018244755.1 Jemadia pseudognetus | reverse complement strand
AAACCTATACATCCAAAGTATATAAAATTAATTATTTCATTTGTAAACAATTTATATAATTATATATTATCAACAAATTGATAATCAATATATTTAATTAATGAATGGTGGTGTTGCCAGTGGTATTTAACAATGTATAACAAGAAATCATATAGATGAGACCCTAAATTATGAAACTTTAAACAGACAATATCATCAATAATAATCAATAAGTTTCACATAGCTCGATTTGATTGATGTTTTGAATCTGAGTGAAGGTATAGAATCTAACGACTCTAGAAACAATATATAATAGATCAGTACACATCCATTTATCCGTATCAGATTTGCATGTTTTGAGAAGTTAACATTTTATTTATTTATTCTTTATTGTAAAAGTGTTACAAAGGGCGGACTTATGCCAATTGGCATTTTCTACCAGTCAACCCAGATTTTGTAAATTCTAGTTAGTGTCCATTATTAGCTCTTACACAAGTTAGTTCACATATATTTATAAAAGAAGTGAGTTTATGCTCTTTAAAATGGTATATAAAATATTTAACATAGTGTTGTAAAGTTGAAAATATTTACTCTTACATTGCATTTACATTAATAATTGAGTAATATTATAAATCTCCTATAATGACATCATATTCTCAATATAACATAACAATCATATTGAAATTTTCATTAAATTTTACACAAATCCTTGTATTGGTAATTCAAATAATTTAATTTTATAGAACACAAATTTATTTGTCATACAATTTAAAACAATTCATCCTTGCATTCACAGCATGTATGCTTTCTTTTTTGGAAGCAGAGATATTTATTTCTTTATTGGTTTGCCAAAAAGATATTAATAAATCGATAAAGATTAATTAATATCTTTAATTTTAAAAAAATTGCTTTTATAATTGCTAATATTTGATGTTACAAGGCACATCTGTTTCGTAAACAAGCACATATCAGGATTTAAACCCTGAAGTTCCAGGGTCAAACTTTAAATTTGAAACCATTAGGCTATGACCACTGTATTTACAACCACTAAACTATATATATTTATATATATATAACTTATGTGAAAATCCGAAGAAATGAATAGACACTGGCATACATGAAAACAACCAAAAATAACTAAATTTTTATTGTCAATCACATAATTATCACATGACTTGAATCAGTAAATTCTATTGTGACAATAAATCTGTCACAAAAAGTTAAACTGTTCAGGACTGCTGAACTAGACATATAAACAATTATTTCATGATTTTCCACTTATTTAAAGCGAATGAATCTTTCAAAGAAACTTATTTCGACGCGCCTTATGCTCGTTTATGATACGCGTCATAAATACCCTGGTTTGAAAAAGCCCCGCGCTCCTACCCTCGTAAAAGACGTGCGTTACACTTAGGGACAAAGCGCGGTTATACGCACGCACACAAATGATTTTATACGCTTCGAAAACGCTGCTTTGAAAGATCCTAAAAGGCTACTATATCCACAGCGGGCAGATTTCGGTATAGCTCAGCTTGCCTAGGCGCGGCTAAATGCCCTGACCGCCATGGACAGCAGTGTAGCACTGCGAATCAAAACCCACACGCGTAGCAAGGAGACTATGAGCAAAAAACGCCCAGAGGAGGCCTATGTTTAGCAATTCACTTAAACAAACTGACAATGATGGATGCGTAGGCCTTAATAAGTATTATTTTTAATATTTACTCCATTGTACAATCGTCAATTTGTAGAATTTATACAGTCATTTAGTTTGTATAACAGTGAATCACGCATGTCGCAGGCGGCTCATTTAACTGATGATCTAATAATCGTGAGTAAGATCAGTGACGCCTTGTAACTGTCTGATGACGTTTAACAGGATAGACCTTAGTTCACCTCACCCACAAGTCACATCATGGCCGTCATTATGCTTATAAATAAATAGTAGGTACCTAAAGTAAATACTTAATTGAATTTCAAATAATGTTTTATTCCAAAAAGTTACTAAAACCAGCCATGATATAAGTATTTACAGGAATTCTTTGCATTTATAATAATTTATATCTATTAAAAACTAAATATGGTGTTCTATGAACTTTTTTCTATTGTGTTTTATCACTTCGCTAATATCACACATTAATATGAAATCAATATATACCTACTTAAAACATTTTAAATGAAACCACATTTATGCTTAGATAACCAACTGCAAACATTTAACAAAATTGAATAATATTGAAATAATTGTCACGTTTTGTTTATAAAATATAGCACGTTAATTGGTAATCAATTGGTTTCATATCCGTATCAATAAACAAAGATATTTCAGTACATACTATCACATTCTGACCAATAATAACTAATTCCATTTCTTATAGCATTGTTATTTATTAATACTTGGAGTAATCGCTAAGAGAAGTTGAATGAAGGATACAAAAATTGCAGGAAATGAACAACTCGGTAGATGTTGAAGAAACACGTAACTAGGACACTTTCTTATTCATTCATGTAGAACGTAAACCGAATGATCGTTTTATTATTTCGTCTGTATTGCTTGTTTCATTATTTCTATTACAGGCGACGCTATTATATGTATTGTACATATATGATGTTACTGGTTACTGGCCTTTCAATTAAGCTGATGATTTTGATGAAAACTAAAAGGTAAACGAAACTAAACCTGTCTAGTAGAGTGTTCCCCAGCTAGCAGGCCAGGCGGCAGGCTGCAGCGTCGCCGAATGACATCATCGCGGCGATTACGTGGCTCGGGAGTTCGGAACCCAGTGTTATACGGTAGGTACTTATTGTATTAAAAATATAGCTACATTTAATAATTAAATGTAAACACTGGTATCCCGCAAATTTTAGTATCACGTGCTTTAATTTTGCTAAATACATAATAATGAACATTTTGTTATAGTAAATCTAGGCAGTAGCCCGGCCTAGAATGTTAAATTAGCTACCAATAGCCCACACACTAGTAAGTCTAGGCTGTTAGGTAACAAATTCAAGATTTCCATACAAGTTTTAATCTGATCGTAGAATATAGGTACGTTAATTGTAACAAGGTATTAATTAACGGACCAAAGGATTGTATTTCGGCTTCTTAAATTGTGCCTACAATTACGGAATTTATAACGGAAAATTGAAACAGCTTTATTTCGTTTACGTCAAACCAAATGTTGACTTCTCCTGACGCACCACAGTGAGTGAGCGAGAGAACAAAAACGCCACTGATGAATCAGGCCGATCAGAGCGAGCGAGTAGTATAGTGAGTCTCGACTGTCTCGAGTCTCATTCGTGTTCGTGCGTGCCGCTGTCGCGTTTATTTCGGAATCCGCTCCGCTATAGTGTAGTTGGGTGTGTCGCTGATTCTGATAAGAAAAAGAAAAGTATGTATTATCTGCATTATATACAAATACTTTCATAAAACATAATCAAACTTCGTATATTATTTAAACATTGCATAAGTCCCAATAAGACTTCAACAAAATGCCCGATTAACCGGTAATGGGGCGGCGGCGCCTGTTGTTTGCTAGACCGTAAATGCCGGTGTATTGATAGTGCGGAATTTCTTTTTTCATGTTTTAATTTTTATGTTTTTTAATATTTTGGTTTTTCATTTTAGCAATCCATCATCATGAGCGGACAGCAGTATTACCCGTACAAGGTGAGTTTCCTCCTAGTAACAAATTTTAACATAGGTACGTATAATGCCATCGATTCTCTTAAGATGATGTCATCCGTACGGAGCAAAGCTGCTTGCAAATCAACCTTATTTCTTTTGCTGTTTAATGGACCATTTATTTTAGTTGTTTTCTCATGCTGTTAATAAACCAGTTTGGAAATTTTGATCTAAAATAGAATATACTACAAATATTTTCGTTTAACGTGTTTACATTACCGGTTTTTGATAATCAATGCTACTGTAAATCAATCGTTAACAACTGGGTGCCACTTTTTACTTATAAATACTTGTTAAGAGCTAGAAAGATAAAATCGTAATATTTGCATATTACAATTTTATTGTATTTCGTTTTATTTCAATTTTATTATTGTATTTCGTAATCACCATGATAGGTTTTAATTTTATCATGTGGTATTCTTTATTTACTTTACTTGGGGCAATGAAGCTTAATAATTAAATTTTCATTAGAACTTTAAGACAAAAATATATAATGCCATGTATAAAAACAAATTCTGTGAAATTTATTACGAAAACAGAATATTAGCATTTGCAAATGTCGGTATCAATTATTCACATTCGCGAATATTCAAAATATGACATTCGTTAGATCACTGGTGTGCACGTTAATTTCAAGAACGAAATTTGGCAAAAATTACAGTTTTAATTTTAATTATGACTAAAACGGCAATGACATTTCTATTTTTAATGCTTACTTACCACTAGTGAAGCAATAATAACCCATCAGACTACATATAATTAAAAGTCTGATGATCAGACTACACATACTTAAGTATTATTGATTTAATAATTTTTGACTTGAAATGAATTTTAACAAAAATTCAAATTATATTTTATAGCTTCTTTATATTAGCAAATTATATTGTAGGCAAACTGCCTGTATGACTACAAGACATAGGGATGTGTGAGTCGAGTGATACTTGAAACTTAAGCCTGTATACAAGGACATCTACTTAACCTCCTGTTAACTACACTCACTTATTGTTAGTCGAAACACGCTGCATCTACTGTTATATGAGCATTTACTACATTCTAAGTTATACATGTGTTGGTTTATAAAATAATAGTAGAAACGAACATCTACATTAATATAGGTATTTAGCTTTATTAAAAACCAAAACATAATAGTTATGCTACATGAATAGCTTAAAAATTACTTCATATCTACTTTACTTTATTTTTACTTTTCTGAGATAAATGATTTTAGATATCGCTGACAATTAAGTGAATTAAATTTCTGTCTTCAATTATAAAAGGTGATTAATTTATTTTATATTGTATATAATGTAATATCTATGACTAAATCATTTGCTGGCGAAAATAAAAAATAAAACGCCTACATACATGTCCACTTTACTCACAATCAGATTGATTGACTCAATCATGTATTAGGTCAGACTGAATCAACTCGAATTTCAAATCTAATTGTAAGCATGATGGCTATGAAGAATTTACATTTGCATTTTGGAAGAAGCAAGGCCGGCCGGTCTGGACGGATAGATATATTTGACATACGGTGTACTGTGCCTATCCCTAAAGGGACTTAACGTGAAGATGTAACAATAGTTCCGGCTTTAACATTGTATAACTTTCCTTCTGTTTCTCAGTACGTAACCCTCGTAAGTGATCGGTATTTTATCCCCAGTGTACCCCCACCGTGTACCCCGCGGAGCCCTTCGACGCCGCAGCTGACGCGGAGACCCTCCGCAAGGCGATGAAGGGTTTCGGCACTGACGAGAAAGCCATCATTGACGTCCTCTGTCGCCGCGGGATCGTCCAGAGACTGGAGATAGCAGAGGTTTTCAAGACCAATTATGGAAAGGTAACTTTGTCAAAGTAACTTAAAAACTACATTTCGTTCGTTAACAAAGTTATTTCATTTACCTTTTAAGGTAAATAAAAGGTATATTTACACGAAATATCGACAACCAGAACAATTAAACTAATATTTTTATACGTTTTACTTTTTACAATTAAAATAATCGGTCTATCGGATCGCAAGTTAGTTATTAATAACATTGCAATAGAACTATGTAGTTTTAAAATGAGATTAATTATATTCTATAAAATTGCGTAAAATAGAAAGTCATTAAAAATATAGTTTTAATTATTATCTGCAATACTGAAGCAGCGCTGAACGATTTTAGTCTGCACTTTCAAACGCAAAGGTTAACGAACTTGACTACACATAGCACCAAGACAGTAACTGCAACAGAGTTGACGGTATGCGAACAATATATTCAACTTAAAAGTGTCTAACAAATTTGTCACCTACCTCTTCATTCCAGAGAGAATTGCGAAGATATCATTTTAAAACTATACAACGGGTAAAATTTATTCGATTAATCGGTCAGTTCCGTTATAGTGTTGCATGTATAGATACTAATTCGATTTTCAAAAATATGCTACATATTACAACTTGCTTCTATATTTGGATAGACGTGTGACTCATTAGTCGTGTTCGTGATTTATGTATTTGTAAACGATTACGTTGACCGGTCGTACTATTGCTAATAATGTTGGAAAACTTTGCAATTTTGCTATCATAGCGGAACATGGCAAATATTTAACAAGAGAGTTAACTATGAATTTTCGAGCTCCGACGATTTTCATAATACATTCAGTCAACTTGCATCGCACTGCTATCTTATCAATGTTTACATTGTACATGACACCTTCATAGCTGATTGCTGTGACATCATTGTAACATTGCATAGAACGAGCTATCAGAAGCGGAATATAGACGCAGTTTTGTTGTTTTTAATTGCTTTTCTTGTTCGGTGTTGCAATTTTAAATAAATTGCCAAAATGTTGCCAAACAAATAATTAGATGCGTTTTGACAGTTTGAATTTTTTGTACGTTTAATCACATTAAATATTAGTGTACAACTTCAAAACTACGTTTCACTCAGGCCGTCGTTAAAACACGTACTTAAATAGATGACAGATATGTCGATTAATATAAAACACCACTAGTGGTCGATAATGTTCCAATTATTTATAATATATCCCGCTGTTTTTCTGATAACAGTGTATTAATAATTAGACCGAAATTGTTTTAATTAACAGTCTGGTACATAAACATAATTGATTAGCAACCATTTAGGCTATAAAATGGCTGTAAATGTTTCATAAAACCAACAGAATTTCCGCGTAACTCGTCCAGACCCGGTCCCTGGTCCTATTTAAAAAACATATATATCAATTCATACGTAAATAATATAAGAAAATGTAATTTTTAATGTAACACATAATATTCAAAACAAATAAGTTTAGGATAAATATGACAGGATTAATAAAGACAGAATATAGATTTAAGAACACATATTTTTCTTTCAAATATATTTCAACAAACTTGATATTCTAATTTAAATTTAGGAGCTGAAAATAATTCTATATTTGTAATATAAATATAGCAAATGCTTGAAGAGCCTATGAACTCAGGCCCTAGATTTTGGCATCACGTAAACATAAATAATTAGGCTCGGAGTACTATCTAAGGTCGATTAATTTTGATAATGAAAATGGAATGGACTACGGTTACTTATAAAGATTTATTATGATGTGAAGGCTGAAGGAGCACAAGTCTAATGTCTGCACTATGATTAAATAAATATTCGTGCCTCACATCGAATAAACATAACATGTAAAATAATTATTTACCATTGATCATATTATATTTATATATTATTCATTTGACCTAAATAGGTAATATACATTAGACTGTAGTTAAAAATCGAATTTAAATTTACCTGTCACTAATAGGTATAGCGCGCAAATTATTGCTGTACAGAAATTATATAATTAAAAATTGTTATTGTAAACACACAATAACATCACAATGATTATGAAATTTACCAATAATTACATTGATATATTCCTATTATTATACAAGTTACAAAATTGTTTCACCTTAATATGAACCATATGAACATGTAACCGTATATTTTGCGAACATCGGGAACATTCTACCCGCAAAGCAATCGATACGGTGGACAAACGAAGGTGGGGCAAGTGACCCCAATACCCGAGGTATTTGCTAGTAGTTATATAGCATTCATAAACCTAATGCAGCAAATACTTCATAGAGGAAAGCCCATCAAAAAACAATTAATTTCATCGCGCTATTCGCTATGTTGAAAACATAGTACCGAATGAGTCATGTCATAAACACGGAAGAAGATTAATGGGGACTTTACATTCGTACACATGGCATGAGAATTTCGTAAGTTACAGCGTTGGAGGTTAGTAGTGAGTCGAGCGGTCAATGGAATTGTTGCCAAGGTTTTACGTTCTCTGATCTGTTTTACCTCTTGAATGATTAACAATACGTTTACATTTGTAAGATGTGAATGAATCTCTTATAGAATCTTTCTTTTATTCTAATGATAATTCATTTCACTTATTTAATAATAAGAATGTAAAAAAGGAACATTATTTCATAAAGTCTAAGTCCTTCGCAGTATATATCAGGTTATAAATACGTTTTTAAAATTAAAATGTACTTCATGCCCTCCATTGCTTAACGCTATGCTCGTTTATTCTCTCGCGTGCACGGCGATGGATGCGGTTTCCTCGAAAAACAAATATAACGCACACGTACTTGCGGTAAGTGCCAAAAATAACTTTACAATATACTACCTGGTACATTACAATCAGTCTTTTAAGCTTGAATCAGTTATTATGCGGTACAGGGAACAAATATTAACCGGGTTGACTGGTAAAGAACGCCATTAGACATTAATTCTTCCCATTATAACCTAGTTACACTTTTACGTTAACAGTAAGGAATCAATAAAGAGGAAATTTCAAACATTTATGATAAGAATTACATATACAGATCAATGATGAATTCTCAAAAGGTTCAGCACCCTCAATCAAAACCCAAGTTCGCCCGTGCAAGTACCTACGTACTGTAGCTATTTTGAACCGTTAAATGGAAGTCTAAATCCAGCTATGCAATTAACACTCAGCGTAAGTCAGGCCAGTCTCTTTCTTGTTTTTAAATGTTAAATAACATTGTAAGAAAACATTTGAAACTCTTTGATCGATTTATTGTTCCGTACTTATTGTTGCCATTTGATAGAAACTGAATTGAGTCAAAATTTGGACAATGATTTAGTTCTTTAAACACTTTGTTCAGACACCCTGACCTACTTATTTAATACTTATCCAGCCTTAAACTGCACTGTATATTAACATGTACAGTTCAAGTTGAGAGTATTTTTTATCACTAACTCTTGTCATGTAATTTTTTGTGTATCGTTTAATACCAAGCTAAAATTTACATCTCCCGTAGAAGTAAAATGATGACAAACTCATAGTCTTCAACGATTAGTAAGTGGGGAGTTTTAGATTGTACAAAATGTTATGAACTCTCGGCTCGGCGTGCGGTTTTTCTACCAAGTGTTGATAATATAATCATTTGATGTAAACTGTTAGTTCTATTAAATTCCTTTATGGTTCAAATGTTCCACTATAATCAGATTTGTTCCATTTTATAAACGTTAAAGCAATTTTCATTATCGCCTCAGCATTCCGGCCGGTGAAGTTTTCATTATCAATGAGTTAGTTATTAGTACATCTGTTCAAAATGACTCAAACTTAAACTTGTGTATTTTATTATGGCCTATTATTAACTTTTCCGTGAACAATGATTTATGAACTATAAATTAGTGCGAACAAGGAAAATTATTTTTCCTTTTAATATTGTTCCGTGATGAAGGTACTAATTAAAAATAAATATAACTATATGTCTCACTTCAGGAGTAATATATTATGTATTATAATAATAAATTGTTACCATTTATTTTATTTGTTTATTCACTATTAACATATTCTTTAGTGTATTTTGTTAATGTAAGGATAATTTTTTCATATATTTTTATTACGTTCCTTCTCTTTTATTTCGCACTTCCATAAACGTATCAACGAACGCGACAGCAAGGCGCTATACTTACTTACGAACATCACTCGCTTGTGTGACTATTTCACTACGTCTTCCACTTTACTCTGTAAGAACCTGCTAATTGAAAACAGATTTTAAAACTTTTTATATGTACCCTACGCAGTCTGGCTATTGGACATCAAATTGGATTTTGTGTATTCGACGCATCCGCAAAGCCCTTGGGTAGATGTTTTCTAAAACCCGTTCTTGCGGGCGTCTTTTAACAAAAGGAACAATATTGTCTGCAAAATTTCCAGTCTATAGCTGATGTTGATAGACTTTTGGAGAATTCGTTAAAACTTACTGAGACAGATTTAATAGCTTGAAAATGTTATAGGTAGTTAGATATTCATAAAAATTACAACATTAACAGTACCTAAGCTTTGTTGTATTCTCTCTGTAGATTATTGAATGCATTCATAAACTTGTAACTATGTACATTGTTAAATTAATTTCATCACTGAAGTGATCAAAATGTTAAAGGCATTTGTTGTAATTATATAAAAAAGGGTAATTATATAGAATAAATGTTAATGTTTAATTAACAGTAATAAAAATAATATGAATCAATGATGAATGATGATGCGAACAGTTCGTTTAAATTACACTGTTCGTCCATTCGTCGACATCCAACCGTACAATTGTTACGCAGGACCTGATCAGCGAGCTGAAGAGCGAGCTCGGCGGCAACCTGGAGAACGTGATCGTCGCGCTCATGACCCCGCTGCCGCACTTCTACGCGAAGGAGCTCCACGACGCCGTGGCGGGGATCGGCACTGACGAAGAAGCCATCATCGAGATCCTATGCACCCTCTCCAACTACGGCATCCGCACTATTTCTGCCTTCTACGAGCAATGTAAGTCTCCAATTTTTTTTGTCTTTTATTTCACCTCTTAATTTTTTTTATCCTACAATATACCTGTTAAGGCTTTCTTTGTAACAATAACAATCTGGCCTATGTAACTAATGAGGAATTCAATTACAACATAGCTAAACAGCTTAGTAATTAGCTTAGGATATTTTAGACTTTTCTAAAGAGTGCAGTGTAGACTTAAAATACGATTATTCGTGTTAATGTTCGTTCTCTAATAAACTATTGGCCGGCTGCACGGTCGATCAAACGAGTTTTTTATCATGACTAAGTTTTTATAACGATTTCTATTAAATGAAAAAAAAACTCAAATCTCAACAGAAAAAATTTAATGGCCCGTGCATACCGTATACATTTTTATGCAAATAGTCAATAAAAACCACTTGTGAATGAATGCATTAGAATCGCGTGTGGAATGTCTTTATCTCATACGTCATATTTAATAAGGAAGGGCCAAGTTCACTTTGTTTATTAAATGGTTTTCATACAAATTTTATTCCTTATTATTATATTTGTGTATGGCAATAGGCTCACACCCTATTCCATTGCGGGACGGAAACCCAATCGGTGGAACTTGAGTAGTGTAATTACCTACAGTATAAACCCCTTACCGCTAATATGGAGTTAAAATTAGATCAATATAATTATAATAGACGCACTTATACCTATAAATAGGGTTGCACGTAGGGCAAATGCTCTGCGACTCCAATACTAATATGCACTGTAGCCCTATACATGAGGTAAGTCAAAAGCGATTTGCATGGTAAACAATTAGCATTCATGGCGGTATTTGGTATCACGGTATTGACTTATGGTTAATTAAGTTCAGCGGTTGCTGGTGGAGTTACTGCGAGGTGCGATCGTAGAGTTGGCGTTGAACGGTAAATAGTGAAGCGACCCAATAGCTTTTAACTTGTACTTTATGTAATAGGTACCGCCAATCATTTTTTGAAATTACAAAATACACAACAAATTGTATGTGTATGTAGTTGTATGTGTGTATAGTTTCTTTAAATACACAATGACAGTAATATTTTATCTTAAATGTAACACTTTCACGTAGGTATCATTTCTCTATTTTCATTAGTAGGAAGTATCACGCATAGTGGGAATTGTGGGTCTGTACTATACTCTTATGCCAGCCCCTTCGGGGAATTAAGGATATATTATGTTTTACCATATATTATTGACCTATTTCGTAGCAAGGCCAAGCGATTTCAGAGGCAAGTTAATTCATTACGATATAGTATCGATCTGTAAAGTTTATGTAACGCGGGTGTGGGCGCCACTTTGTCGGGCGCCTGCTAGGGATGAATTTTTATGATTCGGTGTGCGAGTTGAGCAGTCGTACCCAGTTGTTATCGTTCTGTTAAATACCATCACAATATATGTGATGGTATGTTACGCCATGTTTCGCTAACTGAGTAGACAGAGGAGTATAGTACACTCCCGCCATTGACATTTATTTAGTAATCATTTCATTTTCAAGACTTATTAAGGCGACATTTATCAGACGGAGGGGACATAGGCCTGCTCCCCCCACAACCGGTCTCCCTCGTAGCATGGGACCTCCCAATAGGACATATAGGACATGATATAAATGCGTTATGATATACATTCCACCATGGAATAGGGGGTGAGCCTGATGCCATACACTAGTACAAGTCCAAACTCCGAGCTACTACTAGGAATTTCAAGTTACAAAAACCCAATAGTATCCCGACCCAGGGACCAATCCCAGATCCCGTCGTTCAGCAGATATCGATCTCGATTGCAATCACTACAAGGGGACAGCTGTTATCGTTATGTAACAATCGTCATAATGTAACGGAACAACTTAGTCGAACAACCATTTAAAAAGAAAACTGTAAATTTATTTTTGTTTTATTCTACTGAATCTTATGAGGGAAGATTGCATAACCCGGACTAAAATACATCTTTGTTTAGGGTTTATTTTAAATACTACTGAAATACCAACATACAGCTGTGGATATTAAATACATAACTAATAAAAGATCAATACGAGTATTTCGAAATAGTAAGTCATTAATTCATATTTGTCAACAGTATACGGCAAGAGCTTGGAGTCCGACTTGAAAGGCGACACTTCGGGCCACTTCAAGCGTCTGTGCGTGTCGCTGTGCATGGCCAACCGCGATGAGAACCAGGGCGTGGACGAGGGCGCTGCCAAGGCCGACGCCGAGGCCTTGGCCGCGGCTGGCGAAGGCCAGTGGGGCACTGACGAGTCTGTCTTCAATTCCATCCTCATCACACGCTCGTACCAGCAGTTGAGACAGGTAACAATTCAACTCATACATAGAATAGTGTATTAATTCTAACAGGGAGTAAATCTCAAGCAGGTGTTAACACATTTATGTCACTTAAAATATGTAAATGTATCATTGTATGTATCAATATGAAATGTATACACTGTTTAAAACGATACAGGGATTTAGTATTAAACTAGGTGACCCGGCGAACTTCGTACCGCCTAAAAGTCAATGAATACCCGTTATCATTTAACTGAATTATA
>DWTO01003079.1:0-13034 GCA_018244755.1 Jemadia pseudognetus | reverse complement strand
ATGCATGGCGATAGGCTCACCACCTATTCCATAGTGGGACGTAAACGTAACTGGTGAAACGTGGGAGTGTTCTGCACACCTCTGCCTACCTCTTCGGGGATACAGGCGTGAAGTTACGTTTATAACCATTCAAAATACATCAAATTCCGTCCAGTAGTTTTTGCGTGAAGGAGTAAAAGTTGCCTTATACATATACTTACCCACGCGGGGCCGCATCACGTTCAACTGACGCTGACTCGCTTCCAGCCTAAGCTAAGCCCTATTTAATATCATGATATTATTAACTCTGAGCTCTAATTTTCTCGGTACATATCACGTGATTGACATAATTTGATATAACTGCTTTATTTGTTAATCGATTTAAATGAAAAAGACACTAAATTTTAAATGAAGCCTATTACAATATAACCAAGAAAACTGCATTTAAATCGGATAAGCCATTTCTGAGATAAGAGTGTACAGACATACAGACAAAATGAAAAATCATTGTTTTGAGTTCTCTTGCGTATATGTATAAAAGCCCCCATAATAAATTTTTAAATATACGTGCCATGTACAGACAGCGATCAGTGACAGTTTTATTATATGTATAGATATGTATGTATGTTATAGGGATGTCTCGCACAATCGCCAGACCATATATTATATGTGTATGTTATATGGTCCAGTCGCATTATCACTAGACAATATTTTATGTATGTATATGTATAGGGACGTCTTCCACTATCGCTATTTTTGATAATTTCGTATAGTACTGCCTCCCCTCTAGAGGTTATTGCCCATAATCCGTTCATTATGAGTGCTGGCCAATGATGAATACCGGGGTGAGCGAGCGAAGTTTACTTAAATCATACCATTTCTTTTTCCAGTAAGTCTAAAAGAGAGTCAAGAGAGTCTAAAATTTCTTGCGTAATTTGTTTGTAAGGTACCGTAGCGACATCTGTTATCGATGGGCGTAATTACAAACGTTAAAGACGTTAAAGTATGTACGTACTTTCAATGATTTTAATGGCTTATTCATGTGGCACGATACAAATACATATTACAGAAAAGTAATGTATTTAAATCAATTCAAGTATCTTAATCTGATTTAGTCACATTTATCCAAAAGCAAATTACGTTGACTTAAATAAAATTCCTTTCATCTAAAGAATTTTAAATATTCTGTTTTAGGCTAATATGGGTTGATTAATGAAAAAATCACATACCTCGTTAAATTAGTGAAGGGTTAACAACAGAATGTATGAATTCCGAAAACTTAAATAATGTTAATATTTTCGTCTTATTATTTTCTTCGGATGATTTACTAACGTTGTGAGATAATTACTATTAGGTATAAGACAGCGGATATTACAATGGGGATTTACCTCACAATGTACTATATGACTATATTTGGTTGAAAACTTACCTTGCTGCTAGTTTTAAAAGAAAACTTAACTGTTTTTCAGTCGGTGTGCACTCCAAAGATTGCAATTTAATAAGGCGTATTAATAGGCTACAATTCTAATGCAATTGATTCACCAAACCGAGGAATCTATTGAATTAGTACTTATGTATACTTAACCACATTTGTAGTTTAGTTACATAGATATCTTCACGCCAGGTCCTTTACGGGGTAGGCAGTGAACGTTGAATGACAAATATCTCTATTCTTAAAGATCTAAAAATTTGGATAAAAGCGAAAATATGGTATATTCACTCTGGGAAAACAGTAGGTATTGATTTCATACGAAAATAATCGTAAATGCACATATTTTATGTGTGAAAACATAGAGATTGTATAAGTACATGTTGTTAGGTCTATTTTTCATAGGCATAAGCAGAGACTAAGGATTTCCACCTGCCCCGATCCTGGCAGACATCTTACGCCTCTTCTATATTCACTAAATGTAGTACAGGCGAAATTAACTTTGAGTGAACATATTGAACAAAAAACGCTTTACAGTTCCCTTAGCGTACTTCGCCTTTTAGGTTTGAAATAAAAAATGGCTGTATGTAACGGTGTTCTAACGCGCCATTTTCCACAAATAGTAAGATTTCCTCAGCACGCGTCGTTAGCTTATCAAAAGTGCACACCATATTAGCCAAGGCTTCCATTTACGTCAACAGATACAGTGCAGAATCGTGTTCCTTGTATGGCATCGCTGGTTGTACACATGAGCGGCAGAATAAGGTGCTTTACTAGTACTATATAGGTACCTACGTATTTTTAATCTATGGATAGATAATTATAAAAAATGATTATCTTTTTCTTTTTTGACAATTTCAACTAATTGTCTATGTACCCATACTACATATACATACACATATAATTATTGTATTTTAAATACATTATACACTAATAAATACTCTTTTATTGGTAGTTATTCGTCTCTATTTCATAATTATTTGTGAACTATTGGAGGGCATATACATGTTGAATTGTTTAAAATTAACGGTGTGTCTTTTAATAAGTATTTAATGTCATGAGTTTACAATATTTCTTATAAATTTTTTCTATATTCCTAATTTTCTTCTATATCAAAGTGATTACGACACTCACGCCAAGGTGATATGGACATTATCTTCAAAATAATAATTTTTTTTAACCTAACGCAACAAACTGCGAGTTCAAATTTGGTAAGCAATGTAGCCATGAAATTAAATTCAAGCGCTAATATTGAATCAAAGTCATTATTAACTCTTTTATTGTTCTACTTTTAGACACGGGTCTAGTCTCAGAATGATAGGGATAAAAGTCATATTCTCCGGTGCTGGTGGTGTGTGATGGCAGATCTTACGACGTCTTAGAGGACATTGACGAAGAACTTTAAGTTCTGCGGCTTTCTTCACGATATTTTCCTTCACAGTAACCGTAAATTATAATATTAATTTTAAAACACATATTTGTGAAGTGCGCCAGTTTATCTACTTTAATAAGACAAGATTAAAGACGGAAAGTAATTGAACTAATGTTTACTAAGTTAACAAGACAAAGAGATGTGCTGTCGTATTGTTGTTCAAATACATACGTGTCGTATGTTTTTCAATCATGTAAATTGCTTATGAAGCTTATCTAATACTGAGTGCGTTGGTGTCGGCGTCGTGACATAATTCGAATTATTTGGCGCATTTCTCGCCAACGTGCGAATCGCAGATATGCCCAACCAGTTTACCTCCCCAATCAATGCCAAGGTCGTTTGAATTTCGCATATAACTGAGGGAACGCTTATGCCTTTTTATTTAACGATTTAGCGGTTGTTTACGATAATGACACATAATGGATACGTTCATTAATTTACGAGGGAAAAGTAATTTTACCATTACCGTAGAAAGTACAGATGATTCGTTGCACCAACCTCTATAACGCTCTGACACTGAGCTTGAAGATAAGCAGTGTTTGTTTTTTTACACTAAAGCAATGCGTACCACGTATGCAAAATACATGATATTCTTTTCAAAATATAGTACAACAAAAAAACTTATGCATCTCTGTATTCTTGTGAAATATCTTCTTTGTAAAATCTATGCTTTGAGAGAAGACTCACGTACTCAAGCGGAACTCTAAATGCGTCAATGACTATGAGTTAAGGTCAGCAATTTTTTTTTAAAATAATATGATGGGGCAACTAACACAAGATCTTCAGTCCTCTAACTAGACAGAGCCTGTTTCCAGCCAGCTAATAGATAGACATGGCACACATTTCAAAATGCTTATACAATTTTACGCCTTTCACTAAAAGGCATACTCGTGATCACAGCACAAATATTTTTCAGGTTGAGGATTAATTACGTAATCCCAAGCTTGTGTCGGTACCCATTGGATAAATAAATAAATAATATTGGCTACCCTACCCATTGGATAAATAAAGTAAATAATAACAATTCCAGTACAATAAAAAAAAATGATTAGTATAGGCATAACAGCCTGATAGCCTTTCTCTTTTCTCTGTGTTGTTATGACACAGAATGCATAGTGCTTTGCGCGCCAACATGTCAATCATTAGTGCCAGACTCGTACCGTCTGCGCGCCCAATGCCAAGGCGGCCGGTACCGACGAGTGGAAACGATCAGGTTACAATGTGAATTACGTTACGTGGATGGACGAGATTTTGACATACATACATATTTTAATACGTATACGGTTTATCTGTTTTGTTTAATAGCTGTGTCGTGATCCAAGTAGAAGCTATATATAAAAATAGCGAAAGTAATCGTTTATTTGTTTATGCCTTTGTTAGGTTCGTAAATAAAATATACTGAATTGATTTGAATTTCGTTTAATATGGAGAGATTCTTGAGAAAGGACACTAGTTACATAACACATTGTTTTGTTTTATTTAATCCCTAAATTGGGAAAACAAGTAATGAAATATCTTACAATTAATTGTGCATAGGTAGGTATATTATATTGTATATCTAAGTGTGGGGGCGAATTAAGTCGTTTGCCAAGACCAAAACCTACACTGTTACGTTTAAACTGATTAAATCTTAAAAAGTGGTTTTCTATGATAATGAAGTTGATGTTTAAATTAAGTATAAGTATGTACCTACCTATTAAAACAACGCGGAAGTTAAAAAAAGTCAAAGGAGCTGGGCAACTTTAGGTAAGGTAGTAGGTAGAATTAGTTTAGAAGTTATTTGTTATGTAGTAGGTATCTAACAGCCTGAGATGTTATAGAGAAGTTATTATGTTTGGTAAGTTGACTGACATTGAATTTTAGTGTAATATCACGCCCGCAATCCTCGAAGAGGTAAGCAGTTGAGTATGGTACTCTCCCACGATTTTACCAGTTACGTTTACGTCCCACTATGGAATAGGTGGTCAGTCTTCACCCGGCACATATCGAAACTCCGAGCCACCACTAGAAAATCTAATTTAGAAAAATTCAATAGCGTTCGACTCGGGATTTGAACCCAGGACCTCTCCCACCAGCACGAACAACGAGGCAGTCAAAGTCGAGATTCAATTTTAATATTTATTTAACTGCATATATTGTACTTCATAACCCAAGTCTGGTACATAACTATCATACGTAGGTTAAGTAGATAAATATTCTTTACAAGTGCTCTGCGGTTGCAAGCAAGATGGGCTGCGGTTTTAGGTTTTATTACAGGTATTAATGTATGTGTACATTTTATTGCGCATCAAGTAATGAGGTAAGAAAATCCGTAAAATCAGTATGAATACAATGACATGATGGCGTTATTTTTAATTAGCATTTTTTTAACCTTTAGATGGAAATACTGGACTCTATGATTATAATATAGGTACATGGCATATTTAATACATACATACATAAATTAAGTTTAAAAAATTAAATATCAGTAGCTGTAACGGCGAAGGAAAACGTCTTGAGGAATCTTACCTTCGTTCGTAATCTTACTTTCGTAATCTGAGTTTTTCGTAATATTCTCTCTAAGGGGCGAAAATTCTCCAATCTGTACTTGGCCAGCATGGCTGATTGTGGCCCTAGTCCTTTTCATTCAAGAAGGAGAACCTCTGTAAAAGTATACAGACGCCAGATAGCAACAGAAGTGGTAATTGACTATTTAACAAGCATTAGGTTTAAAGCGTGGTACATTTGTTCCATAAAATAGCTATTACTGTAATTTGTAAAGATACATTTTATGACCTCTATTGCTAACTGCTGATCTAACTCTGGGGCTCAGTTAATTAGTTAATCAACTAGTACGTCATAAAGAAAGCATTTCTTTATCACTGTAATATATATCTTATTCTGTGGCGGTTGAATTGAATTTGCTTCGTAAAAATATTCGACGTATCACATTTTGAACTGATCCACTGATTATATCACAAGTCCTGAGAGCGTTTCAAGGTTCAGGATACGCCAACAAACCTGACGTCAGCTAGGTTCCATATCCAACCGGCCAATGTAACTTAATTTCACGAAAATATTTATGAACTTTATTACCTAAACATAAGGTTGAGTTTTGCTCGTTCAAGAAGTGTACAAGTGTGTTGTATACTGGTCTGCAGCAGGTCCGAGGCAGCAAGGCCAACACCTTCCTACAGCTAACCAAATAACAATGCAATATAATGACTCATTTGTGTATTCGTCCGAGAATTAATAAAAAAAACCCTTTTTTATTTTCAGTCTTAAAATCTCATTGTGTATATGTAGTTGTAGTCTATATTAGTTGAAATAGGTCAAAAGTTCTATCAATAGAAGAGCACGTTGATACAAACGTACAATATAGTGATGATCAAAATTAAACTGATCCATTAAATACTACTTTTTTATACATTTTTATTTTAAAGTTTTTTTTATCTATCGAGATAATATACCTAATTATTAAAAAACAAAATAAATAGTCGATGTTTATTTCAAAATATAACGACGCAGTATAATTGTAAATTTGAATATTATGATAAATGCTGTTATTAGAAAATATAAAAGATGCGAACGATTTTAATTTTCAAAAGTACTTTGGCAACTCGAAATAGGTAGATATCTAAGAAAAACAGGAAACTAATATGCGTAGTAAAGCAATGTAGGTATTCTGAATGATTTATAGAAGCTAATAAATAAAAAATAATAATATGTATTTTATTACAATTAATATTATAATTAATTACAATTATATTATAATATTACAATTAATTACACTGCTCCGAAATTTAGGGTAGAATCAATGCAAAGAAACAAAGGGAAATTATATTTTTTATTGTTACCAAACTACAAACTAAAATAATTGTAGGAACGCTTTCAATTGTACACAATTATGAATATTAATAAGTAGACTTACTACCAAACTACATACAAAGGTTAATTGTCTCACACAGCTCATATTTTTTCAATAAAACATTATCACCCTTAATGCACAAGTTAATGTTTAATGCTTAAGTAGTCGATGTTACAGTCTGTTTATATAACTGGGAGCGGATAGAACAAGATTATTGTCAGTCTATCATAAATAAAGTTTGGGATACATTTTACCTTCAAATACATATGTTTACGGTTTAGTGAGGTAATGTATGTTAAATGATGTACCTACAGGAGAATCATTAATATAAATATATTTTTTGGTAATAAGCTCGATTAATATTTAACACGGAATATTATTTTATATGTAAAAAAATTATGAATCTTGGGTGGTATTCATGACATATTTCGAAATAAAAAGATAAAGTTTAGTATATAACGCTATATATTCCAAAGAAATTTTTTGTTGCCTATGATTACAAACAAAGGAAATACCCAATATACATTTAACTCGTAAGGTCATAACTAAAGCTTAAGAAATAGTGTGCAAGGGACTTATAAATACACAAACACACTAATTGGGTAGGGTAATGTCAGTAGCACGGCAACAATTTGTAATATCAATCCATATAATCAATGTGGTATCGAAGATGATAGTCCGTCCTGGAAATTGCTATAGTAATTATATAAACTTACTAGATGAATCAAAATATTTTTACATTCATATTTGTGTAAAATTTATAAAGACATCGCTGAAGCAAATCACCATCGCGCAAACGATGTCATGTCATATCATGAAACTTTAGTTTGAAACGACAAATTCATGTCATGAAACTTTATTCGAGTTTATTTGAGTTTGTAAATTATTATTATCCATACGTATAGCAGCGCACTTACCATGCCTCTGTCCTTGAAGTTCAAAAATAATGTCGCAAACGCGACATCTGTTGTCGTCAATGTGGCAACTATTTTACATGATGTTATATTAACTTATGTACATGATTCGTAAATGCAAGACAGATGGCAGTGTTATCAATGAATTATTCCCATTCCAAAAGATTACTTATTTTAACACGAAACGTATTATTTCTCTAGTGGGGATATTCGCCAGGTCCCTTAGGAGATAGGCAGAGAGCACAGAGTGCCAAATATTCTTGCACACGTGTCGTGCCTCTTCCAGATTCATCACATCGCTCTCTGCCTACCCCGCAAGGGACCTAACGTGAGTATATGTATATTCGCTTGGATGCATTTTCTTAAAATTAATTATTAACAATACTACATATTACATGTTGAACACAGAATCAGAAACGTAAATGTGTATTAAAAAAAAATTAAACTTACCTGTAGAATTAAATCAGAAATAAACTAATAAATCAAAATATATACAAAAACGTAGTGTTGATCCATTATTTAAACTCACATTAAAAGTCCTACGTTTACACACACTCACAACTGGTTAATTATAAAATAATTCCTATAATAAATGTACTTGCTAAGGCTCAGTGGTTTATTAAAAATACGAGTTGTTCGTATTCATAAACAAAATATAACAATTCAAAACAGTTGCAGTCATTATATTTATATTTCATATGAAACGAAGGTTTGTAGCTCTGAAAGAGAAGCAGATTGAATCTCCAGCGCAATAGGCATTTGAATGAGTTGTTATCTTCAGCCCTCAGGCAACCATTAAAACTTCGTAAAGGATTTAAATGCGGTTTAAAAAATCTGATAGATTGTAACCCATATCGTGGTAATATTGGATTGGACAATGATGGGGTAGGCTGTGCGATTTTTCACAGTTGTGAGAGGTTTGTAATCAAGATGCCAAACTAAATACCACTTTTACTTTTTCTAAATACGCCACTTAACGTGTGAACTTAAAACTGAATTCGAACAGAGTACATCTTACACAAAGCCAGAACATTGACATAAGTTTAATTGTTCGTCTACACCTAGTTTCCATATACTTGCTTGCTGTTTGCTTATTTTTTGGTTCTATTCTTTACTTAGAGGTTGTTGTGTCCTGCCACGGCTTCAAGTCGGGTTGGGGAAGCGCTGTGCAGTCCACAAGTGGGTTTGTGGCACTGATAGCCTCCATGACTTTTGGTTGAGCGTTGTCCAGCATATGTTCGTTCGCGCAAATTACTCCGGCCAGAGTTGTTTTGCGAATCTCAGTAAGTTGTTCTGGAAAGACGTTCAAAAACCCATAAAATATTTACATATATGTATGTAGTTTATTAAACGTGTAGTTATCACTATTCAAGCCCTGTCCAGTTCGAAAGGCGTGGAATGATATGGCTACGTGTGAAAACGCCCTAAGGTATTAATTTATATGTATAAAGCGTGATTTAAATTCGATGCTTTTTAAAAACGACCATCTTAGATCATACAGTTTATAATTATTCCATTGTTGCTCTCGGGTCTTATATGAGAACGATAAGGGTTATATAACACAAGGTAAAGAGACCACTTTATTCACTTCATACTTTACCGTAGTCATCCAGATAGCGTTTTGTTTGTCATTAAAATTACTTAAAGTAGATTTTTAGTTCAAAAAATTATTTTTTTCAAAATTCAAAAATTGTTTATTCAAACAAAAGTATTCTGTTACATTATTATATTGTTGGGACATCCTTTTAAGTAAATATAATGCTTGTGCCAGGATGTCCCGCTCTTCCATAGAATTTATATTAGAATTTATTTTTAGTTATGTCTCGGGAACATTACATACCTATACTGAACCCAACAGTTTCATCCTCATTCTCGTACCAGAAGCGGTCGCCAATCTTGAGCCGCAAGAACTGGTCGGTCACGAGGCAGGTGAGGGTGGGCCCCAGGAGCCGGCCGTTGGGCTCCTCCGCCAGGGCCCCTGTGTACATATCTACGTCGTCTACATTCCTGAAAATTTAGATAATTTTATTGCAATGTATTTTCGTGCAAAGAAAATGTCCACTTTAATTTCGTACCTTTTGCATGCTTGTGCCTGGAACATGTAATGTAACACTGTGGACGTAATACCGTTACGCTCTAAGGATGGTATTCCTACTCGTAACAGAATTTGATGCAATTCATTTTAAACTTCCTTTGGTCTTAAATCTGGTCTAGCTCAAGCTTTGAAGCTGTGGAGTCCAGCGATCTTGTTATTTTTCTATATCATCATTATAAAATAATATACAAAAATAACGAACACATTACTTACGAGTATATACTGGTGATCCTACTAAGCGAGACGTTGTTGAATACCATAGTGAGGTCGTCGAAGGTTTTGGGGCGCGGGAAGCCGCAATGCTCCCTCCAGGTCGGGTACGCTGGCAGCCCGTGGTCTCGCCCTCGTTGGATGTTCAGGGAGACCAGGTCCAAGCCGCAAGGACCGTTCGTCACGTTGATCGTTGTGTTCATCATCGTTTCGTTGGCGACAACTTTCGGCCGCTCGAAAAGGTGGTTGCTGAGCTGAAATGCAACGTTTCAATCGAATGTCATGCTTCTGGAGGATTCTGGAATGGAAACTATAAATGAATATTATAGCAGAGTCTGTCGCTCCCACCTCGTCGGTAACGTGCGGGTCCACGCCGTGCACGGGCGTGTCGAGGGCGGAGCGCACGGCCTGCCAGGAGCCCTGCTCCGCGTACAGCTGGTACGGGTTGAACAACATCTGGTGCAGCTTCGTGTAGCTCACCGTGCCCGTCTTCAGGTCAACGTTGTGAATGAGACCCTTCCGAGAAATTTCACAAACACAAAAACTACATTATATCGTTTATATGATTATTTAATCTTATTTTTGGCCCGTTAATGGAAAGTCGAGATATTTAAAAAGGTTTCAAGAAAAAGCTTATATACTTTACGATTATGTTAGAACAGTGGAATTATATTTAGTTTCATTATTTGGATACATAAACGATGGATCAGTCATTTATGTCATTAACATCCAGCGCCATAATGTCAGCCCTTATCCTTATCCCTTACCCTCAGCGCTCATAAATCCTCAATATGGTACTTCACCAATCACCTGTCCTACTAAAAGGTTGTAACATTATACTTTGCATAGAAACATGTGTTTCTATATGTATTCTATTGACCCTTCAATGATAAGTGACGGAGTGGTAGAAATTTTCCTCTATCGGACAATTTAAGAATGAATGAATCTTCATCGATAAAAATGGAAGCATGGCAGTGAGAACACTTAAAATGATCACTTCTTATATTAATCGATATTGAAATTCTCCAGAACGCTAAACATAGACAGTTTTGGAAACCGCAAATTGTCCTCCAATATAATCGACAAAGCATTATCGATAACTCCGGTCTGAAATCGATGAGTCCGGTAGAAAAATGAATTTTTGTATTTGTGATAAATGATACTTACGGGCAGTAAAGTGTGTGCGAATCGGAAAGCAGCTGTGGAGAAGTGGTTCGCGATGGAGGGGTCTACGGTGGGGTCGTAGGCGTTTGAGAATCCGTCTTCCTCGAGCGTTAGGTTCAATGAAAACATCACATCCTTACCTAATAAAAGTTAAAAAACATAAGGTATAAGCTTACATTGTATACATTTGAATTAAAATTGTATATTATATGGAGACCAAGGTTGCATACTTCATCATACATAATAATACATCAATACATCATAATTCCCAATTTGTCATTATCAATTAGCCTTATAATTTAGTGGCAACCATTCCTCATAGGGACATTATAAATGAAGTTTTTTATTTATACATTTTTTTTATCTAAACGTTTATTCCGAAAAAAAATATTATTAGATATTCTGCAACTCAGAGACGAACGTTATAAAATGATAGAAGTAGAAAAGACAAAAAAATTTTTTCTTATGAAATTCCCAAGTATACTCATCTTTATTACCAAGGATAGCGGGCAAGAATTCGCTGTAAGTTATATGTTGCATTTGCGCTCCCAAAATACGTCTGGCCTCCTGGTAGAGTACTTCATCAGTCCAGGTGGGGTTGAGCTTCTGCAGCTCAATGGCCAGTCGGTTGTGCTGCCGCGCCCAGATCAGGTGCATGGTCGTGAGGTGAAGATTCTCGTTGGCGCGGTCGTCACCTGGCAATAGTCCAGATGGATTTGAAGAAACGCAGATTTTCCGTCATTGTTTTATGTATCATATCAATAATTTATACAGTGTCATGGAACTTCTAGGGGTGGTTAGGTCGTTATATTCAGTGATGGATGCACTGAGTCTGGTCTATCTTAGACGCATTTACCTTCCCATTACATCGCCCATCAGACGTTCCCTCAGCTGAACGTGGCTATATCAAATAATAAAAACAGTTATGGCAGCATGACGGGTGACTTCGAAGTGAAGGAGACCAATTGTAAGGTAATAATTAAAATAAAAAAAGTTCAATATAAATTATAACTATGTACCAGATTCAAAACAGTATTGTCCCTTAGCGTTCATCTCGATTGTGTTGCAGCCATCGTCAGGGTCAGTCGATTGAGGCAGTAGCTCCCAGGTCCCGATCGTCAACATCTTCAACAGCCCGCCCTTGCCCGACCTCAGGTGGGCAGCTTTTTCTTTGTCGAAGGAGTATACCGTCGAGCCATCTATATAAGCTGTGGCTTGATTGAGTTGTTCCCTTGTGCCTGGAAGTTTAAATATCCCTTAGATTATTAGATTCAACTTACGTATCTATATCTTGGTTACGTTATCTATAACTATGTTTGTTTGTAAGTCCATTATCCCAAATAAGCTCTGAACGGAACCTGTATTTTGTTAACAAAAAAGCTAATTATGTATTTATTATCACGACTGTAATCCCTGAAGAGGTAGGCAGAGGAGTGTAAAATACTCTTATGTTTCACCAGTTACGTTTACGTTCCACTAGTGAATAGTCTATTGCCATGCACCATACCATTCAGACTACGAGCCACTATACGAAAATCTAAGTTGGAAAAATCTAAAAGAGTCCTACCCGGGATTTGAACCCAGGACCTTTCGTTCTGCAGTCGCGCTTACAATCAACACGACCAACGAGACAGCCTATAATCTACGTAGTTATATATAAATATATTTTTGTATAGATATATGTATATTATACATAGATACTTGTTGACACTTAGACAGAACAAATACATTCCTATGTGTGTGCCCCTTACACACATACGAGTAATTGTCTTTGGTGGGAGTCGAACCTACGAAACCGTTTCAGCAGCCAGGTTCACTACAACTGGACAACCATTGGACGACCGGGTCAACCAGAGTAGCATAATATGTGTCAAGTAAAACCTCGTGGGTTCAAACCCCGGGGTCGTGCAAAGTATTATTAGATGTTTCTAAATTAAAGTATAGTACAGTAGCCGCACAGGGTC
>DWTO01003078.1:0-13035 GCA_018244755.1 Jemadia pseudognetus | reverse complement strand
CAGACTGCGAGTCGCTACTAGAAAATCTAATTTAAGAAAATTTTGTAGTACCGGACCCGGGAATTGAACCCAAGACCTCTCGATCGGCAGTCGCACTTAGAACCAACACGACTAACGAGGCACTCTTATAGCAAGTTTAATAACAGTTTAATAAAAAAATATTTAAAATTACTATAATTTGATCATATTTGATATACTACACGTTTATTCGAGTATTAAAGCCAGTTGAATTCTAGTATTCAATTAAACTAAATATATTTAGTATCTAAAAGTGTTATAGACTAAAAATTAGATTTAAAATTAGCTTAGCAATCCTGCCTAATGGTGCGCGCAGATGCGGCCTAAGACGTAGAATGCGTGCCTAGTGAGAACCTATACACCCGTGCTTTGTTTACTTACCAAATGTAACGATATAATAACACTACTTTTACTTCCCACTAATAATAATAGTTTTCATTACTTTTTCACATCTCTATTTTAATTTAAAATAAAATAGGCATTTCAGTCTAACAATACACGATTTATTGTGACATCTATGATTATAAAACGTAACGTACAGAATATTATAAGCCGCAATGTCGCCCAGTGACGCTAGATGGCGCTATATTCGTATTAAAAAAGATATTGGACAAAATTTATAACAATGTTACTGAATATTGATCTTTACAAAAATTTACAGCAATAATCAACAATACATGAGAATACAATGAGAAATGAGTTTTACTAATAAAATTAGTAAAAAGAGGGTTAATAAATAAAAATATGCTACACTATGAAAGCAATTACGAAGAACTTTTAAAATACCGGCCGTAACCGTCTAGTGAGCATATCTGTGACGTCATCACAGACTGCAAGCATTATGTCACGTGCTACAATCCTATTGTACGAAACTCAGTGTCCTTAGCTGTCACCGGTCTCGTCAGTTTCTTTTGTGGTAGATTTTAAATAAGTACCTGTTTGTATTACTTCTTTATTTTACACTATTTATTCAATAACTTCTTATGGTTTTGCAGTGCTTGCTTTGACTAAATGTCGGTTAATTACGTAATGTGTTACATATCTAGATGTTTAAAAAAATTTACTTTATGATTTAAGATATCAAATCAATTCTATTTTCGTTGTAAATAAAAAGAACACATTATTTTATTTAAAATTAACTTTTATAATTAAACATTGTAAAAAATTGAGGCGAATCCCAGATTCCAAGCTTGATGTCCAATTTAAAATAATTATTTATCAATACGACTTTTTGAATTTAAATATTTCAACACATACTTACGGTCTCTAACAATGAGTATGACTAAATAAATAAGAATCCCAAAAATTAAAACACAAACTAGTAGCAACGGCACCGCAGCCATTGGCACGATAAAAAACAAAAGACAAGCAGCCAAATATATTATTTAAATAAAATTTAACACTGGCCGGTTGGGTAGATTACGTACAATTCGGTTGAAATGAAAACCAAAACAATTAAGAATTATCTGCGACGGATGATAAGATATTATTTTCTATCTGTGAAATTAAACGTGTAAGTGAATATTAAAAATGACACAGGCACATGCAAAACATGATTAGAAAAATTCGTTCTATCGAACGACGTTCCATTTTGAGCATAATTTATGATTTTGATAAAGTAAGTAAAACAGACTTCTATTTTTACCCTAAAGAGTTTTACTAAGCGTCAGTTCTACGAATTGGTGACTAAGCATTTTTAGGGCTATTTTAAGATAAATTAATGGCTTTGTCGTGATCTGCGCTTCCTTGACTTCACCTTCGAAATACGAATGCATTATACGGTACATCGCACACCTCCAATCTTAATAAAAAATTACATGATATTAATTATAGCTTTAGTAAACAAGGAAAAAAAGTTAACGGAAAGGATATCGCCAAACATAACAATACGCCTACAATCCGTGAAGATAAACACAGGGGAGCCCAAAGCCATGCATAGGACAAAAATCCAGACGCTAGTTACTGCGGCGAATGGCAAGTCAGACAAAGCCAATAATTGCCCAATCTGGGATTGTAACTTGGACCTTCCGATCAACAGCCGGCTCGGCAAGCATTAGACCGACGAAGCAGTTACTATAATACAACATATGTCAACATATAACTATATCGTAATACTCACATATCCCTGTTGGTTTTGTAGAAATTCCAAATTAATATAATTAATAATATTGCTGCAATTGAAAATGGAATGAGAATCACTGTTACACGCACTGTTGTCGCAATGCTTTGGAGATCTTCTTCTGAATCCGTACTATTTCCATATTCCTTTAAATCCATATTTATATCATGTGCTATTAATTATTTTATGTCCAATTTTAAACTAACAGTAGCTATACAAAATTATTCAATAAAAAGTTGATGTGTCAAAAATGCCGCCACACCAAAAAAATAATTGTTTGTCTATGGACAAGATAATTATAACAGAAATCCGATAATACTGATTTTTTTGGACTGTTTGACAATTATAGCTGTTGATGACCGTTTCATAAAAAGGCTACAGATTCGGCCGGTGGTTTTTATAACATTAATCCCATAGTTCGATCATCATATTAGAGCAAATACTTGCATGTTTCAAGATCACGTGGGTGCATTAACGACTGAACGACGTGTTATCACATTTATTATCAAAACATAACATCTATCTCTTAATGGAGTTTCCCTATAAACATCGACGGCCAAATATTTGCACGTAACATTGTACGTACCTATTTATGATTTTATTAGTCACGCCATTTCCCTAACGATGTCTCCAGATAACAACGACAATAAAATTCGTATGTTACAATGTTTACCGCCCACGTGAACGTTACAGGTATAAAATGGACAAAATGTGTTATTTAACGCATGTTATCAAAAAAATATTACATAAGTCTACGTCGTAATTTAGGTAGGTAATTTAAAATTTACCATGTAACTTATGTAACTTAATGAGTCAGTGAACATTAAAATATATATTACTGTTGTAATGTTGAAAAACAACTTGTTTGTAATATAATTTTCGATTGAGCTCCTAATTTAAAAGAGCCTACTTCTAGAAGCATTTATTCTGTGCTTCTCTTTGACCATAGACTATAATGTATATTAACAGTACATACGCACACAATTTGGCTAATATTTTTTTTTGTTTTTTAAAGCATATAAAGTAATAAATAAATCTTTGCCTCCTGCACTCATGCTCTGTAGAAACTTATACTGAATCACACGTAAGGCTGTGCGCGCAATATTTAAAAAACGGGGATACAAAGATCTTCTCGTATTAACAGATTAAAAATTATCAACATTATAAAACAATTTGATAAAGTGATCCATTCAGCGGGGATTAAAGCTTAACAAACAATTTTCAAGCCAAATTCAGTAGATGATACAATTGCTAAGGAATTCACAATTCACAAATTTATTTATGCAATTAAATTAAGTTTACAATTGATTATTATCACGTATTTCAAATTGATTTATGGCCCAGACCGAATAGTAAGTCTCTACTTAGTTCCATTTATGTATATTAAGACATTGTAAGGTTAAGTAGAATATTTTATCCAGAAAAAAAGTTTAGTATGCTAGGTATTGGGTAGAGAGCAAAGGGACACCAGTGTCTTTGAAAATAGTACATCAATCATTACTACGTAAACAGACATACAGGTATAGGGGGCATATTGTTGTTCTTATGAGTTATTTTCATCTTTAATTCAGTAAAATGAAGTGAATAATTTAAAAAAGTAATATTAATATGTCGAAAAAACTAATATAATGTTAGCTATGGGATGATCGATTTGTAGACGTGAAAATAATAATAGTAACGATTTCAAATCCGGTAATTTCAGACATAAGCATAGTAATTTTACTATTTGGCATCTGAATACGCGGTCTTGAGTTTAAATCTGAGCGCGTACATCTTAACAGCGTTAACGTTCGCTTTTGAGATTCAAGTGTCACTTGTTGAAACGCTAATGGAATGCATTGTAAGGAAACGTGCACATTTGAGTTTTCTATTATGTTTCTCAAGCCGTGCAAAATGTGCGAAACGGCACTTGGCCCGCGTGCTAGACTATAATTTTAACTGAATCTTACAGACTATAGCCTTAACTCTTCTTATTATGAGCGGGGAATCGTGTCTGCAAGTTGAACTATAGTTTTTTATATGATTACTTGATGGACGCCCACAAGCGCCTTCATCTCGTTTGTCTTGTGTAGGTATCTCAATCATAAACATCATTAATGACACGTACACGTTATAGACTATTTGAGTATTCACAGCTGACTTTAGGCTCAACTGGGACAAGTCGGCATATTAGTCATACAACGCTAATTCACGTAATCATACGGGTCGTAAAACAACGTTATCTCATGAATTACGAGCAGAAAAAATGTAATTTTAAGAGCTTTATTGTTGCACGTTTGGATATCATCTTGATATTATCACGCCGGGACGTTTACGGGGTAGGCACACTGAGAACAGTGCCAAATATTACTATCCTTGCACGGGCTATGTGTTTTCTCTGTTCCGTATTTATAATTATCTTCATACAGACAGCCAGTTTCAAAGACTCCTGACTCTCTTTTTGTTATTTAACGAAAACAGTTCTCACTGCACGAGGGATGAATATGTAATAATTAGTTTTTCCCTAACTATCACCAATTTTGTTTTTGAATTTTGTTTTGTGTGCACGTGTCCGTTTTCATTTATATTTTAACCTTGAAACTATCTGTGGAAACCTTTTCATTGGCCATTTTGTACCTACTCTTCCTTTATAGTCTCCCCTTACGTACTTAGCTGTAAATTTCCCTAAAATTGTAATAAATTAATTAATTAATTAAAAAATCAACCAAGTTTTAATTATTTTTTTACACTTATAAGCTAGTATTTTGCCGCGGTGTCGCCAGATGGTGCGCGCAGACGCGTCCTATCATAGAGCACGCCTGCCAAGGTAAAGCCCTTCGCCCTCGCTTCAATGAGTCCTGTAACTTATATGCGTTACTTCGCTTTATATTACAATATTATTTAACTTTAGAAGTTGTTCTCTACCTGCAACTTAACCATAGCTTAGGGAGCGTCTATAAATCCTATTACAGCCCACTGCTGGACAAAGGACGTCCCTGAGGGGTTACGCCCATAATCAATAGTCGATGAATGTAATCGGCAAAGTTCGCGAGTACAAAAGAGAATCAACGATCGCGGCACTTGACACTGAAGGCGAATCTCGAGTGAGATCAATGAAATGGACCAGATAAAGTGTCATATGACTCGTGTCGAGTCACGTCAGTACAATGTGATAAGGACTGCAAACAGAGTCAATTGGTCGCATCACGCGGTCAATTTGCGTGGGCCTTTTTGATTAATATCCTTACAGAAATGCAAATGTTTATTAATTAACATGTAATTGGGTGTTCGTATTACACAGTCGTTAACGTATCGTCATCCCACCTGGCCGGAGGGCGTCCTACACTACGTTTGCCGAGCCGCGGTCTCCACTCCAGAACTCGCTTGCTGCACCGATCGTCCGTTCGTCGGCAGGCAGACACAGCTTTTTAGTAATCTGTACAAATTCATCAACGTTCATTTGTTAAACTTTTCAGGCAAGTAATAAAACATAAATCTCTAATATCTTGGAACGTCTTCTTGCACGGCTATCTCATTTTAAAGTAGGCCTGAAGGGAACCGGTGTTATGAAATAATATCTTTTATTTATCTTAATCTAGATTGACTGCCTCGTTGGTCGTGTTGGTTGCAAGTGCGACTGCCGATCGGGAGGTCCCGGGTTCGATTCCCGGTCGTGACGTCGTCTTGGTGGACTATTTCAATTTTTAAACACCCTCCGCAGTCGCGTACAAATGATATAATCGTAAGTGGTCGCTTTATTTATGTACGTAACATAACAACATTGCGCCCTGTTGTATACCCCAGTGGCCCGGAGTCTGGATATGTGCCCGCTGTATAGCAACAGGCTCACCGTCGCCGGAGTGTACTGCACTCCTCTGCCGACTTCTATTGACTTCTCACTCCGGAAGCCGAGGTTCGAATCTTGCCGTGCACCTATTTACTGAATGTATCGTCAACGTTATATAGGTACATATAACTTGCTACAATTATGAAGGAAACCATCACATGTTAGAGTTCCTTAGGCGTGCGAGGTCTGCTAGCCCGCAGTCCACCCTCTCGCTGTAGCAGACGGACGACTAAAGGGTATAGTAATTAGTAACAGTAACCTCTCCGCGAACACGCACCAGCGCCACGTCGCCAGCGAGAGCTGCTCGCGCTTGTGCGTCGCACGGAGACAACAGCGTTCGACCAATATTGTACCGTGTAATGGAATACCTATATACCTTGTACTTAATATTCATTAAAAATGTATTTATTTGTAACCTTACAAGTGAAACTGTATTGAGCCGCTGGCGTCCCATTCCTCACGTCAGCATCGGTAGCATATGTGCAGCTGCCACTAATTTAGCTCTGAGTGTTGTTTAACAAAAGGGAATCTTCGCTACTTGTCCTCAGCGGCATAACTTACTAGCGACTGCGGCGATTACCGAATGCAAGGCACGAAGTGCGTGCGCCGCTGTGTGCTGGTGTCGCGCGAGATGTACATGTTGCTGTAAAGTGTCTCTGCCGCGTGTGCTGCGCCGCGCCGCTGCGCTCTCACGTCGCACTCACAACACGCCGCAATGAGCGGGGGCGGTACGTAAACAAAGAGCTGGGCGGACCTGCCGCCGGCGCCTCCCCACACACCCTGCGTACGCGCTCATTTTAGCACTCACCTCCAATGCGACGTGTACCACGCGCATGGCGCCACTTGCCCACTCTGCACGTGTAACGTTACTTTTGTCTGTAAGTCGATCAAACGTAGATAAACGTACAGTGATCTCCTTTCACGCCCAAGTACTATAACCAAACAGGAGTGCGGCTACGTTCAGTGTCAATGTTAGCATACAAAAGTCAATATGAATTTTCGCTAATCAAAATGTCCGTTTTTTGTTTGTGTGTACGGACTCGTTGACGAGGTATCTACTTACACATTTGGTGGTGTTAATAAAGGCCTATGCATTCGTTAAAACCACAACGATAAACAGAAGGGACCGAGGCAGGTGCCTACTCTATACTGATCTACGAGTATGTAATATTTTAGTTAGGTACATAATTAGGGACTTGTTCGAACCAATATATCCATATAGATATTAGTATCTACTCTGTTCTGCTGATAACGGAATGAAATTCCTTGCTACTACCAAACACTAAAAATATATGCACGATGGTAGAACAAACAGCCTTTTTAACAAATAACCTCCCGTCCGGCAAGCCGCGCTGCCCGCGCGCCGTATATGGCCCCCGAGAAATTGGAGAAACAAACATTAATGATTTTCTTTCATTTACATTTAACATTAACGAAAATATTGTTCAAAAGTCGACGCTAACTCGCCGACCATATATGGCGTCGATTCGCCGTCACACACTAATTAAGAGCGACACTAGACAAATATATCGCCTTTTATGGTCACGGCCAGCATTAACTATACTGATTGGTAAATAAACAAAGCTCAGGATCGGAGGAGCGAGAGGAATCAGCTCTCGATCGCGCAGTGATTAGACGCGATTAGCAAGCGCCCGCGCACGGCGGCCGGCGCCCGCGCTCGGCGGCCGGCGCCTCGTGGGCCGGCGAGGGGACGCTCACCATTGTCTCAGGAACATTATAGTATGATAATAGCACGCATGTTAGTCTGTCAGGATAATATATAAGCAGTGGTCATCGATAACATCTCAGTGGCGGGCTCGGGACATGGGCAGGTGCGTAGACGTCAGTGTGAGTGGTACTAGCGGTGTGACCGAGACGGCTGCCGCGTATGGGCCAGTGTCGAGCGGAACACGCGGCGCCGGCGACGACTTTCACGTCGCGCACACAATGACGCTCAAATTGGAAACTAAAATTATTTTTATAGCATACATCTACACAACGACGGGCTCACAACAATCGAGCGCGTCTCTGTGCGCGCGTGAACTGTCGTAAATTCAGAGAGCGAGCGGCCACTTAACGCGGGAGTGATACTCCGAGCTATTCGGACTGTTTGCTCGTTACCGTGGAGTAGGTACTTCTAACGAAGGCACCCGAAAACGTTCCCACAGTCGTCGATCACCGCAGAAAAAAACAAAGTACCTACGAATTAACACGTCCACGCAGCGCGCGGGTATGACAACACTCGGCGCGCAGAGGGCCCTCGTGCTGACGGCAGCCGTCGCGGGCCCGTCGCGGGCGCTCGGCGTGCGCGGAACACGGCTGGGCGGGTCTTTCTTACTTGATACTCCATCATCGTGGTTGACTTAAGAGCCATTAAATAATGGTTAGTACGAAGAGTCTTATGTCACTTTTATCGTGTATTTCTTCGTAACAACATCACTAAGTCTGACAGTGGTTATGGTGTCTAAAAGGGGCAATTGAATGCTATTTTAAAAAATCCGGATGTCGGCCGCACCGTGCTCGCCAGCAAGTGGAACGCCGCGGTCGCGTCCTCGGTTGCGCCCCGCTCTAAGTGCGAGCGCAAACACCGGCAGTCCGCGTGTGGACTCGCCAAGTTCGGATCGGACGCGTTTGTTAATGGACTACGTCAACTTTACAATCCTTAATCTTTCACTTTGTGCCGCTTAAAGAGAAATTAACAAAGAAACACTGAGCAAACACCGCCCTATACTCGATCTATTAGCGGGTTCAATTAATGATTGCGAGAATTCAAGCTAAATTGTTATATGTACGTATACATATATGTACCTACCCCATAGAGATGTTATAAACATAGAGTATGCGAGTCAGGCAAAATATCGTCTCGTCCATAGAGAGAGAAAGATAATGACTTTGGTACTCTGTTCTCCCTCTAAATTATTGTATCCGCCAGTAACTTGGCGCGTCACCACATATACCACGTATACCAAATGTATGTTCTTACTCTTTCTATTTACGCGACATTTTTACTAACATACGGGCTTATAACTTGCCCACCCTATCAGTATATTACCTCTATTATATACAATTTTTGTATCGAGGTGGCGGGGGGAAGAACCTTCAGAGGTAACCGATATTTTGGAAGAGATATCGGGTTTTGTGGGATTTTTACGTCACAAAACCCCCTCGATGGCTTTTTTCTACGATAATAGGAGGACTCCGGGATCCCCCACGGACGCGCCGGTGCCCTCCGAGTGCGACGCTCCTCCGGGCTCTACTCTAGGGAGAGACAGGCCTGCTACCGTGCCCGCCGGTTCATACGACGATCAGTGGCCACACACGTCGTCCTCCTTCCCAGGATGGCCCACTGAACGGTTCCAGCTCCCGCTCTAATCGCTCACGGCCCCGGAAGTCTCTTTTGTAGTCGCCTTTTAAGACAGGCAGGAAATACCGTAGTTACAGGGACAACAATGATATACCCATGATCTTTCTATAATCTGCCCTTGCCTGATTTGTCAAAGTGGCGTCCGCGGCCCGCTATCCGCGGCGACGGCTTTGCGAATAAAGAGGTGGCTGTAATAGTTTCTTGTCAGTTTTTTTTGTTGAAATCAATTTTGCTTGCTTATAAGGCAAACGTCAATTATTCACAACTGTGTAAAACTCTGACCTAAAAAGTAAACATTTTAGCAAATCGAATGCTTTTCGAAAAATATATATTTATCTACGCAAGTCGGAAATATGTAAGTACCTGTGGCCGGTGCTCTAATCAGGGGGAATAATGTGTCGAGCGACAGTCGGCCGCCAGCGGCCACAAGCTGCGAATAAATCAGCATTTGCCGGCAGATGGACGGTTTAATTATTGATTTATTGTGCGGTGTTGGGCGCAGGCGCCGGCTAATTGGTGGCGGTCGGCGCTCGCGTGACGCCTTACGCCTTACTTATAAGTACTGGAATTATTGAGACAAAATCGTCGAATATTGAACAAGGCGGTGGGAACGCCTCACGGCTTCGTTATGTTTATCGACTGCACTCCGCGAGCCCGCAACACGGCCGACGCGGCGCTGACTCCCAATTAAGGTAACTTCGACGCGCGCCCTAGTGGCTATGCACTTGTCGCACGCCAGGAGGGGCGCGCGTCGCAGGACTCGCTTTCGGAGCGCACTGCCCTCACCCGCCGATCGAGCTGTACTTAGGTGAGTTAGCGATAGCACTGCGCCGCCACAAATGAACATCAGGGTCAAAATTCAAATTTGGCATTACGGCTTAGGCATTTTCCAACATGAACAACAAACAGGTGCAGGAGAAGGCTACCTTAGTTTATTATGCTCAGAGTTATTGCGCCATTATAACTACGGTTCAATTCACGTTCGGACAGTCATGAAAAAACACGAAATATGAAATAGTATTAATTGTTTACCATTGCAATTTCTTACTCATTTAGTAAAAAAATATCTCAGCTTTCAGTGAGGAGCTTTTAAACCGGGACGGACAAGCGTCGCCTGAGAGACGAGCACGCACTCAGCGCTCGTTCCAATATTTTAGTAGCGCGACAAGACAAACAGAACTCCTTTGCTGGGGGTCAGGCGTGTGTGAAGAGAGTTTCCGTGTCAGTCGCGGCCACGCTCGGCCACACGTCGGCGCGACCGCACGGAGAAATATTTTTTTGTTTTCCCGTGATCACCATTAGCTCGCTGGTAGGCTTGACATATTTTAGATGTTTGTTGTTAAAACACTCCCTCCTCTCGAGGTGCCGTCCGGCCCGCGGCGACCGTTCCGCTCCAAGCTGCGTAATTTCATGGTATCAAAGTAACATTTCGTTACAAATTGATACCTAAAGATGTATAAGAACAATGCCAGTTATTGGAACATCTGAAATCGGTCGTCCTAATCCTTTAATTACAAGTGAAAAATTCGCAACAACCGCTATTCGAATATCACGCGACTGCCGTTGCTGCTGCCGCGGCCCGGGAGCGTCGCGCGGCGCCCGGCTGACGTCACGAGTGGCGAATGGAGCGCAATCGACTAATATTTTGATTAGCCTCGCTGCTACAAATTACGCGCGATACGGTCGCGGCCTTTCTGTGCGCGTACTGGCCGTCGCGTTCCCCGGATTATTCATTTTAATAATAGCATTATATACCTTAAGCTTTTGACGTAAAATCGATAAACTTATATTCGTGCCGATAGTTTTGTTTTAATTTTATGGCGTTCCAATAACGCTCTGTCCGCAATTACGTTAGTTTAAAGCTTTCTGTTCTTCAAATACATTAAAATATTTTAATGAAGCTTTATGTAGCTTGTTGATGATGAACGCTATGTTGTCGAAAGAAACAAAACGAAAACAAGACAAGGCTTGAACTAGGTATGTTAGGAGCACATACGCAGTGAATCATGAAAATATTTATTTATGATAATGTAAAATAGAGCTCTGGAAACCAAATTTACTGAATTATTATAAAAATAAAAAGTTTGACTGGAGATCTAATAATGCTATGAACACGAGCAAAATTGTAACGAATGACAACGCACGGGAAGGTATTCGTGTCGATTTTGGCAATAAAATCTTTATAAATTCTGACCTGAAAAAGGGTTTGATATGAAATAATAAGACAAGAAACGTACCAGTGCATAAAATGAGTCGCCTAATGGTCGCCTGATAGTCGCCTGATAGTCGCCTGAGGGTACTAAAGTGTAGGAGAGGCAGATAGTAAACTTGTCGCGTCAAGAATTTTGTGCAGAGATAAGTCGAGGATAAGCGGTTCATCTGGAAACGCTATTCCTATCTCTGCACTATAAATTTATTGATATTCTAATGTCACAAATGATCTGTATGTAACTACGGAATATTTAAATTGCATAGAAGATTTTAAATGCGTTTATTGCCAATGAACTTTAAACCTTAAGCAGTTGCAGTAAGCTGTGAATTAATTTGATGGCAGCGTGGTACGATGCGTCATTTCTTCTTCGCGACGTTCGATCAACATGTTTTTCAAGTGAGTGCCGTGTCTAGCCCATAAGTTATCGTACGTAATAAAATTAAATGTAACATATTTGTCTTTTTCATTTAATCTTCATAATTTATACACTTTTTTAGTTCGCGATGTGTATCAGCGCCCGCGGGCCCGCGCGCCCCTCGTTCTGTGTCCATTCGGTTCCTGCTCCGACCACTATCATGGTTTAGTTTTACAAGTAATACATTTACATTATTTATTTACTATTTATAAGCACCGGTCATGTTTATTTTAACATACTAATGATCCTCTACTTGTTCAATAATTTGAATAACAAAATACTTATCCAAAGATTCATACGTAAGTATTACAACATTTTGATGATATTAAAAGAAGGGACTTTTACTTTTTTATTTTATGTCTAGACAAAGTAATGTACAAGGAAATAGCAGATATTGCACTGAGACGTCGTTTGTTTCTTCTTTATAGGTAAGTACTACGCAGTACGCACGGTAATGTTCAAACACCCTGTATAGTGTTGCTCTGGACATGGAGCAAGGACGGCGTTTATTGTATTCTGTTTAAAGATAGAAGATAGTAGAACACTATAAGTAAATATTATACCTTTCAATAATTCTCCTCCAGTAAGTATTCCGAAGTATCCCGGCGAGGACGAATCGGCCAAATCAGGTTTTGTAGAAAATTCTGAAATATGTAGGTACATGTTTTCATTACACTCGCCATTGCTTCTCGGAGAGATTAAAATAGCAAATATCGACATAATTCTCGAATTTCAATTCATTGAATATTATATTTGACTGGATGAATGACCACAACCTTGACATTAACTTCAATAAAACAAAATTAATGCAATTCAGAGCTTACCAGAAGCTCCTCTTGACATAAATTTTACATACAATAATTCAAAAATAGAATGCGTTGACGCATTTACATTGCTAAGAATGGAAATAGACGCTAACATTAAATGGAAAAATCACGCAAACTAAATAACTAAACTGTCGAGCTTTATATACGCCCTGAAAGAACTAAGGAAAGTTACAGACCTAAAAACTGCCCTGTCCGCATATTATGCATACGCTCACTCGTGGATCAAGTATGGAATTGTACTTTGGGGCAACAGT